>CAUYSK010007791.1:0-12089 GCA_963575035.1 Avahi laniger | reverse complement strand
CGGGCTTATAGCAGGTGTGGGATATTACCAAATGATTACCAGGTGTTTGTGTTTTCCTGCAGTCCTTCCCCCTGATTGGTTCCCCCCTTCTCTGCCCCTAGGAACCACCCTCCTGACCTGTACCCACCACCTGCAGATTTGATCCCTACCTAACATTGTGCCCTCTCCACATGTAGAACAAGAGGATCGGAATAGAAGTAGTGTTTTAATGATTCTGTCCAATGCTGATATTCTTCTACAGTATTTTTTTAATATCTATAGCAAACCATTTACATAATTTTTGTTTTAATGTACTCTAAGGCTATTATAATTTTAAGGTTTTTTTCTTCCTGAGAAAAGCTAGAAAGATCTGAGAAACCAGTTTGGGTCTTTTGTGCTTTTTGTCTTAAGAGGTTTTCATAAATGTCTTCCAAGAAAAATGAAAGAAACTGAGGTGATAATTAAATCTTTGTGCTGGACGTTTTTAGAAAAATATTTTAACCCCCTGCCACCCAACTGTGAATGATTTACTCTGTAACACTGTCTTCTCATGTATTCATGCTGTAAATATAGTGAGAAAAGACAACAGCTAATTTTGGTTTACTTTTTGCAGTTATTAATTATGAACAATAATTTTTCCTTTTCTTTTTGAAGGTGATATGGAAAGCCCTGTGTTTGCATTTCCTCTGCTCTTAAAAATAGAACCTCACATTGAAAAGCTCTTCCTATATTCTTTTTCGTGGGACTTTGAATGTTCACAGTGTGGACACCGGTATCAAAACAGGTTAGTTTTTTTGTTTTTTAAAATGAATTCATTCTACTGAAAATGATTCTAAGTAATATAATTTGAATAAAACTTGCTTCCACCTGTAGCACTGCTCTCTCCCTGGTTTCTTCTACTTTTGACAAAATTTCCTACACATCCTGAAGTTTCTTCACCACTGAGGTGAAAAGAACAAATTTGAGCACAAGAAACTGCAGTAAACTGAAAGGGTCAAAAGTCCATGGTTTGAGAGATTGCTTGTAGGAGTTTTCTTTAAAATGTCTTTAGCGGGAAGTGGGGACAAATGAGAATAGCCCCCTCCTACCCCTCTGGATTTGCTGCTGAGTAAGAATACTTCTCAGAATTCCCTGCACCTGTGTGTGTTTTGTTTACTCCTCCATTAGAGACTACAGTTTTTGTTTGTATATATTAGGTTTTTAGCATCATAGAAACTGATTTTAGGCGCCTGGAGTCTGGCAGCCATTCTCAGAGGTAATGTAAGCTTCCATGTTCCCTTCCTTAGTTCCATGAAAGACCAGCCACCACCACCTTTTCTCATGTCACTTGGTGAGGATTAGAGAGGCCATGATTGATATACATGTTACCTTCAGGCTATGTGTATAAGGTGTATATGAAACATACATGAATTTTGTGTTTAGACTTGGGTCCCATCTCCAGCATATCTCATGCATACAGGTATTCAAAAACCTGAAAAAATTCGAAATACTTCTGGTCCCTGGCATTTCAGATAAGAGATACTTAACCTGTACCCACTATGTAGGTGAGGAATTCGGTTTTAGAAGAGGAATCAGGGACAGGAAGTTGATATTCTCACTTTGTCCAAACCTGAGGAAGTTGTTGGCTGGCAGTTAAAAAGATTACGAAGCTGGCTCTGTTGGTCATTTATTTAAATTATTACAATGGACATACATCTTTTCCTCTTTTCTTTAACTCACCTATTAGTAAGTTAGAAAACTTGGAGTCTCTCAAAGTTATTAAATAAAAACGTGAGAGGAAAATAAGACTTAGCTATTCATTGTCTAAATATGAGATTCTTTTGAGATATTTGGGGAACAATCAGAGAGTTCAGTCTGGGAGAATGCTCCAGGGAATGTAGGCAACAAAGTATTTGTTTTATTTTTTACCAATTAAAACTCTTAGAACAAGGTGAGAATTAACATTTTACTTAAACCTAGGAATAAAATAATTTAGTGTAAGCAAGTGGGTATGAGAACAAATATCTGTTTCCAGGTCTTCTGTCATTGGTTCATACAAATTATCTGATTTTCTCCTCACTCATTGAGGAAGATCTTGGTATCCTCATTTGACAAGTGTGAACACTGAAGCTTGAAAGAGATAGATGCCCAATGGCACACTAGTGAGTGGCAGAGTCGGGAGTTACACTTAGGCTTTTCTGGTCTCTAAGACTTTTTGCCTACTGTGCTATACTCCCTAATCACTACCTGGGGGTTTTAAGTAATAGAAATAAGCTCGATGGTTAAAATCAGCTTAATTATAGCTTTTCTAGAATCCACATCTTAGTTGTTTGGCAGTTTTTCATTGAGGGTGTTGTATATGCCAGAAACTCATTTAGGCACTGGAAATAGTCTCTTTCCTAGCCAAATTCAGACTAGTTAGTTAGAGAGATAATACATGAACACAAAATAGAGGGCCAGTGACTTCGTAATTAATTTGACCTTTTGGCTGCTTTACATTTTCTTTGAATACAAGGTGTTAAGTGCATTTTAGAGGAGTATAGAAAAAGTTGTGAGAGCTCGAGGGAAAGAAGTCACCGGCCACTTTGGTTTGCTTTTTTGTTTTTTTAAAATAATCTTCCTTTGTTCTAAAAATGAACGTAATTATAGAGGAAAAACTAAAATAAAGTGGCATTTCATTAAATAGGTTTTAATATGTCATAACCTAAAACTTATTTCCACTTAACCTAAAGGAAGATTGTTCTGCAAATTCATTTGTTTTTGTGCTAGTGCCAGTTTACGGACTTCTGCTTCATTTAGGAAGTATATCCTTAGAGGCAGTTAAAAACCAGGGTCTTTGGAGGCAGCCTCCCTGGATTCACATCTCAAGTCTTTCCATTATCATCTGATGTACACTCTGTATTTCGGTTTTCTCATCTGTCAAATGGGGTTAAGAATAATAGCACCTACCTCTTAGAGTTGTTTGGGAAATGAGTGCCTAGCACCATGTCTTGCCCTGCACAGAGTGAGTGCTCAGAAATGTTAGATGTTATGTGGAGCATTCATGCTTATTTGCTGAGATAAACTCCCTTTTATAAACTAAAATATAAGAGCCTTTACTAAACAGTTATCTTTGAGAATTTAACAGAAATATAGTTAATGCATTTGTTGATACTTTTATGTTGCTTTGCTTTTAAAATGTTAACTTCATTGAGAACTGATCCATTTTTAACAGCCAGTGGTTATCTCACGATTAGGATTTGTTAATATGGTTATTGTTTAGAAATAAAGCTTTGTCTCTTTGGTAATATGTAACTGCTCTTCTAATTAAAAAATATTTCTATTAAAGTGAATACTGTTGAGATTCAGTGTACATCTTTAAAGATCATCTTTTTAGATGTCTATTCTATCAAATATTCGGACTACAGGACAAATTTAGAACTTGTATAACCTGTGAAAACATAATTCTTTCACAACTGATGCTGTAATTATTTTTAAGGATCAAGGAAATTAAATTGTATTAATATATATGTTCTTCATTATATATTTGAAAACACCCCATTTCATTTTTGATCATCAATAATGGCTTGCCAGATTGAGTTATTTGAGTAAGGGGTGAGCTCTTAATAAATTTGACAACCGTAGAGTATTGGTTCCTAACTAGGGGCTATTTCACCTCTGACAGGACATTTGGCAATGTCTGGAGACACTGGTTGCTGCAACTGGGGGCTGTTACTGGCATCTAGTGAGTAAAGGCCAGGGATGATGCTAAATATTCTGCAATACACAGGACAGCGCCTCGCAACAAAGAATTTTCTGGTGCAAAATGTCCCTAGTATTGTTGAGAAACCCCACCTTCAACAGTTTCTTGCTGCATCTCATAGCTGAAAAACTATTGGTAACTAATGTGGGGAATCTTCACAGAAAGCTTCTTTACTAGAGTTAGGAAGAACATTTTTATATTAATACATGATTTGGGGAAATAGGAATATATGAATAAACAATTAAAGGGGGGATACCTTTTATTTTAGACATTGGTTTAAATTAATGTGAATACATTTAACATAAATTATCTTGTTTTGTCTTTTTTTTTTTTATAGGTATATGAAGAGTCTGGTCACCTTTACAAATGTCATCCCTGAGTGGCACCCACTTAATGCTGCCCATTTCGGTCCATGTAACAGTTGCAACAGTAAATCACAAATAAGAAAAATGGTATTGGAAAAGTGAGTTCAGATTGCCTTATAATTTTTAGAACAAAATGAAGGTGAATTTACATTTTTTTAATGTGTCGAATTGAAAATGACGACTATAACCTACCTTTCAGAAATTTGAGTTAACATACGTTTGTGAATGGCCAGCTGCCTCTCTGTATCAAGGACTCTGGCCGATAAGCCGGCGGTCCTGGGTGAAATACCACAGAAGCGCTGACTTAGGCTGCTTGTCTGGCTCCTCTTTTCTGGTGTGTTTCCTTCTTTTTGCCTTTTTTACTCACCCTTTAAGGATAAAATTTTTCTGTTCTCTGCGAAGTCACTAGGATTCTGGGATTTTCTTAATCTAAATTTCAAGAACTAAGATAATACAAAGATGAGCCATAGGCTCATCTGTCTGAATTTCCATCCTCTGCCCAATCTTGGCCTGCTAATTCTTCATCGTCAGGTAAGCTTTCTGCTGCCCTTGAGCAGATGTGTTTTCATTATATTTTGCCAACTTTTATTTGTCCTTAGTGAGGGAGTTGGTCAGAATTGCTTCCTCAAGTGTTACCAGAAGCCGCATCTCTTTAAACCCACGAGTCAGTTGCATCTTGAGCAGTTTATCTCTCTTGTTAATCCACTCACACATGTACACATCCTCTTTAACCTTCACTTTCAGTCTAACTCTGCTGAAATGCTTTGAGGTTTAATTCGATGTAATAAAGAACCAGTGACATTAACCTCTGATGCCCATGAATGTGTGGAAAACCCCTCAGAATCTTTCCTAAAGGTATGTTTTCATTGAAGTAATAAATTCTCAGTTTGTCTTACAATGCTAAAAGGCTTAAAAGGGGTTAAAAAAAAAAAAAAAGGCAGTCCTCTGGCCTCCCCAACCCCTCAGGCATCTACTTTAAACTTTCAAATTAAGGTAGTATTTACTTTGACATTTGAAAATGAAGTACTTATTCTACATAACGCAGCCTGTTCTCCTTTTGTGCTGGTTGAGGGCTAGGGTTCTTACACCAACACCCAGGCCCCATCCCTTTTAGCCTTTCTCCATTTTTCCAATGTGATGACATATTTGGTTAAGTCAGTATTCAGTGTTTGCATTGTTATTAATATACGTATATTATTACCTCTCTAGCCAGGGGGCATACATGGTTATGTTTCATTTCTTTTATAATTCTTTATTTTTCCTGGAATTATTATTTGCCTTGTGTTTTCATTTGCTTTGTTTGTAATGCACTGTGAGTTTTTTCCAAATGCTTCAAACTTATTAATAAATTTTCAACACTCAGGTGCTTCACAGTTTTCAAATCTTTTCCTCCTCCCCTTTTTTCCTAGAAACCTCTCTTCTGTTACCTTTTCTTCCTTTGCTCCAGTCTTCTAGTCTACGTTGGTACCTGTCTGGGCCTGGTGCATAAAGGTGTTCTTTATTATATATATGCATTAGTCACTATCCCAGTTTTTAGCCCAGGGCCTCACCCCCACGTCCCACAGCATCTGTTGCCCATAAATATTAAGTCTTTTAGGGGTTCCATGGGGTAAATGAGCTCTTCATCCTCACAGCACACCCGTCTGCAGCGCTGTGCCCTCACCTCAGCCACCCTGCTGTGGAGGTGCCCCTTCTCTCTTGGCTTTCTGTCTTCTGAATAATTTTTGACTTCTTGTTTGCTCAGGTCTCCTTTCCCTTTCTTTGTCCTTTTGGACTAGAACCTTCTTTTCCTTCACTCTTCATTTGATAGCATTTGAGTAGGAGGACAAAGCATGAAGGAAGAGGAGTGTCTTGAACCAGAAGTCTGTGATCTGTCTGGGCTGCCCAGTTTTGAGATCTGAGTGTTGAGGGTGCTCTTCAAGCCCTGGCTTTGATTTCCGGGGAGGGGTAGCAGGGCGTGGGCGTCTGCCATCCTGCCCTGGACCACGCACCTGCCTGTGGCTTCTCGATGTATATGATTTCATCCAGCTGTTTATACCTGCTTTTCCCCAAGCCCCAGCACTGAGATAGACTCAAATGTTATTTTGTTTGATCTGTTCATTGGTTGCATTGCAACATACACTTTTTAATTATACAAGTATATTGCTTTACTTACATTAAAGATTCATGCTGTGATCTGGAAATATATCCATTAGGTAAAATAGTTTTTCAGTGGAAGACATGTTTTGAGTTCCAGTGAGCCAATTTATAAGTAGAATTTATAATTTGGACATTTCCTGCATTCTTCAAAAGTAAATTGAACTGGTGTGTGAAATTTCACTTAAATTTTAAATGACAAGATCTTTATATAAGTCCTTTGTGGCTTTTTACTTTGAAATGTTTATAACTTGATTCGTTAGTGTCTAATGGAATTTAAGAACAAATTTAATACATTTTTGGGATAAGTTAAAAGTAATTAGGTCCATCATGATATCGTGTGTAATTAAATCATACAACATTCTAAAAACTAATAAAGTTCCCTAGACACCTTGTCTCAGATAATCCACATCTCTTAATGTCTCCTCATTAGAAAAAGAGTTCATTGATAATTCGAGTGAATGATGCCGTGCTGCCTTTCTGTAAGTAAGTCGTTTAGGAATTATATTCAGAGCCTGGTGACATGGAGCACCAAGAGCTTAAAATCAGATTTAATTGTACTTCACAAACTCTTGAAAGGTTACTGCCACAATCTCCTTTAGGAATCTGGTTGCATATTATCCTGGGTTGGCATATGAAAAGCTTATTTATTTAAACCTCTAACAATGACTTTTTTAAAAAAAAAATAGGATCTTACTCTGTGGCTCAGGCTAGAGTGCAGGAACGTAATCATAGCTCACTGCAGCCTCGGACTCCTAGGCTTCAAGCTGTCCTCTTGCCTCAGCTTTTCAAGTAGCTGAGACTACAGGTGTGTGCCACCACACCTGGCTAATTTTTTTTTTTTTGGTATAGATGGGGGTCTCACTGTATTGCATGGGCTGGTCTCAACTCGTGGCCTCAAGTGATCCTCCCACCTCCCCAAGTGCTGAGATTATAGGTGTGAGCCACTGTGTTTGGCCAACAATAATTTATTAAATAACTATTTGTAAAGGATGAGGAAGTGGTAGGAAGAGAAATAAGATATTTCTGTTTTGTGCTTACAGAGCTTATTAAAGTGTCTAATACAGTGATTTTGAGGCCTTCTTTTTTTAAAACAGATAAAATTGCCTGTGAAATTTTGGATCAAATAATGATATATAGAATAGAGTTTTGTTTCTTAATTTAAATCTTCATTGTTTGACAGAAAATGTATCTTATTATGTGTTTATAAGGTCTTCGAACCACCTCCAAAGAACAGTTTGTAAATCTTGTGATTGAATTTTTCTTGTTACATATAATATGAACTAAGGCTAATGATTTGAATTATAGCTGATTTTGTTCATGTTTTTCATTTTTCTTCATAGTCTGAAATAGTTCAATGATATGATCTAAAATGTAATGCGATTTTAAAATTACATTTGCAGAACTTTTTCTGCCTGAAGCATACATTATTACAGTTCAGACGTACATATATATGCACGTTGTTAAATTTTCATTAAAAATAAGATGTATTACATTAGATGGGATGAAAATCAAAAACTTATACTCCAAGTCATTAGCACAAGACTGTCTGTGGCCGCTCTTTGTGGGACAGGGACTGTTCTGTGCAGTCTCTGGGTATCAGGAATTAGCACAACCCTGGTGCTTGCTTTCTCTCTTTTCTATTTTCTTTTCTTTTCCTGAGGGCAGATCTTTATAATAGGAGTTTAACCCCATGTTAGGTGAGTGCAAATGGATCTTAGCTGGAAATCTCTTGTTCACTCTTGGTTCTAGTTGTGTTAATTCGTTCCATCCCATTTTCTTGTGGTTGAAATGGACACTAACTTGCTTTCCTCACCTCGGAGCATTATCTTTGACTGACACTCCAGGTGTTGCGGGTAGGAAGAAGCCTGAGAACAAAACCTAGGGGTAAAGTTCTACCCTCACCTAAGAGGCTAGAAATGAGATAAACTGGAATTATGGGGAGGAGAGTACTGTGACTTCTAGACGACACCAGAGTCTAGGGGAACCAAAAAGGAAAATGAGCAAGAAAAGGGGGAAGCATATTATTTGATTGACTCCAAGATACCATTGTTTATAAGTTGTACCTTTTTTTTTTTTCTCCTCCTGACCTGCCTTCCTGCTGGGAGACTCTGCCCCACTCCACCCACCCCCCCTCGTACCTCCCATGATTTCCTGACTACCATAAGCTTATTTTTTAACCTTTTCTTCCTTGAAAAGCACCACCCCACTGACCCAGAATGTGGACTCCTCCGCTTTCTTCACTCTGACCATCCTATTCTTCTGGGCTAACCACCCTCATCTCCCTTTAAAAACTATAGAAAATCAGCAGCAATAGGGGGCCTTCCAGTACCCTTAAAGCCCCTTTTCTCTACCTTGAACTCTCCAAAATAACTAGCAAGGCTGAGAAAAGAGTGGAAATGCCTTGCTTCTGAGCAAGTAATGGCTGGGCCAGGTGGATCTGGCACTGTCTTATTAAATTCCACTGCCCCTGGATCCTGAGGGCCACTTCTGGTAACTTAGGCTTTGGGTTAGGGATGGCTTATGGCATAAGAGGGTAATTACTATCTTGGCCCCCGCCCAACACACGCCCCCAGGTTCTAGGAATCCCAGTCTTAACCTGGGGATAAACTCCAAACCCATATAAACAATAAAAGCCTCCTCCCAGGTGCTGAGAGCCCACCCAGCTTTATCACTCTTTCTCCTTGCCCCCCTTGCCAGTAGCCCCACAGGGTGAGGGTTGGAAGAGCAGACAGGTGCTCACTCCACTCCCTGCACCCAAACCCAGCCAGGGTACTGTTTTTTAAATGTGCCATTAAGAAAGAAATGCTCCTATTTAACTGTGCCATCAACGATAAGGTGCATCCCAACCTCAGAAATGTTAAAATAGTGGGGAAAAGAAATTTATTGGCATTTGGAACTTACAGAGTTTCATAGTTATAGAGAGTAGTATGGAGGCATTTGGGGGTGGAATGATAGTAAAAGTGTAAATTATGATTCCGTTCTGCATCATTTCACTCCATCAAGCTCTGGATAACAGAAGCTAGTGTAACATTAAGAGGATGTTTTTAAATTTATATAAGGGCTCTGATTGTGGTTGGCCCTTCTTTTGCTGGATAAGAAGATCAAATTTCTACCCTATGTAGATCTCAAAGTAGGCTTTGGAGGTTTCTGACAAGTCATTTCTTATTATCTAAGGGAATTTACTTGTCTTTAACTAGAGTTTGAGTATCTACTACATCCAAGGAAGTATGCCAAGTGTGGGTTTTGGTTTTGGTGGTTTTTAGTTTTACTAGCTTGCAAAAGAATAGTTTGGAAGGTTTGGAATGTACACAAAACATAAAAATGTTTTATGTGTATTATTTTATCGTTAGTGCATATCTTAAAATTTTGTAACTAGTGAGATTTGGTAGTCTGGGATCAACAAGAGATCGTTTTTGTAACTAGCCTCGGAAGATAGCTTGAAAGGTATTATATAAGACCAGTGGAACTAAATATTAGTAATTAAAGAGTCAGGCAGGAACCAAAACCTGCATATTCAGCTGTGAGAATACATCTCAAGTTTTACTGTGGATCATTCATTCAAAGATGTACACTTCACATTTTAACATATCCGAAATGGGAATTCATCTAGAAATTGATGGCATGGTATAGTTTAATTGGCAGTATATTTTCATGGTGGTGTATTTTACAATTGGTGACATCTTAAATTCCCTGAAATAGGTATGATTTTTTTAAATGGGAGAATTTAGTGTTATAGACAGTTTGTAAGACCTTTCATTTATAGATACTTAAATTTTGAGGACTTGATTATTCTGTAACAAAATGATTGACAAGGAGTAATTTATAAATTATCCCTTGTCAGTCTGAATAATCTGCATTTTGGACATTGATTCAAGTTCATTTCAGCTGAATAAATTTCGATAGAGTAAGTTAGTTTTGACAGCTGTTTAAATATTGGGAAAAGGGATATTCAACATTTTTCTTAAATCCTGAGAGCTTTGTTCAATTTAGCTATTTGAGACTATTTTCTGGTTCAGCATGTTGCTGTAATGATTAAATGTATTTTTGATATTATGGATGTCTTCAAGTTTATAGTAAATTGACCAGTATGTTGTATTTGTTTCTCTACTTAAGTACAAATTAAACATTTCCTAAGTAGCACTTTTAATTTGATAGATCACTCTACTTCCTGAGATAATTGAGAAATAGACCAAAATAATATTTATTTGAATATCTTAAGTTCGTTGTTTTATTTCACATATTACCTACTCCACCTAACAAAAGCAATTAATTTGAGCGCTTGATGCCAAAGAAAATTCTAAAAGGTCTGAATTTTTTTCCTTGGATTCTACAAAGTAGCTACCATGAGATCTTTAAGCCAAAGCAGCATTGCTGCTTACAGAGCGATTTTTGTTTAATGGTCTGCGTTAGAGCCTTATTGCACGATGGCTTCCAACTGGCAGGGATACCATTCTGAAAAGGATTTGGTGTTACATACTTCTTAGAGCGAGTTCTCCATTTCTAATTAAGGCACACATCTGGAGTTGCCCAAGAAAAATTTAGTGCAGTTAGCCTTGAAAGTGTTATGGTGACTTTTTTGCCTCAGACCATCTTTTAAATAACCAGACACATGGTGTTGAATTTGACTTCTCTTGCCTCCCCGCCCACAGAGTGTCTCCCTTATTCATGTTGCACTTCGTAGAAGGCTTACCGCAGAATGACCTGCAGCGCTACGCATTTCGTTTTGAAGGCTGCCTTTATCAAATAACTTCTGTAATTCAGTACCAAGCAAATAATCATTTTATAACATGGAGTTTAGATGCTGATGGTAAGTGTTTAAAGGTTTTCTTCTATGATAATAGGCATGGAAACTAAACTGTAGCGTTTTTTTTTTTTTTTTAATGACAAAATTTGCCTTGGCTCTTTTTCTGTTTTTGCCTTTGCCTTTAATTTTCCTCCCCTTACCCCTCCTATTAAAACTTTGGTGGTTCTAGTATGCTTCCTTTTTCCTTTTCTTATATGATGTATTATGGCTGTATATGTGCGCATGTGCAAATTTCTTTTTTAGAGAAAGGATGAGATTATATACTACTATTTATTTACAGTTTGCTTTTTCCCACTTAGCATTTTTGCTTTTATTTTTTAAACATCTGTTTCTAAGACTATCAAACATTAGACTATGTAGCCTTTCTGTCATTGTGAAATATAATATCTGAAATCCATAATTTGCTAATAGCTGCAGTCAAGGTAAAGCCTTTATTTAAATGATTAAACTCCCAATAGAAGGCTAAATAAGTATACTTTGTGAATTTTGGGGATTTTTGTCTTCCATTTGTCTAATGTGTTTAGTATTGAGTTTGTTTCCCTCACAGTGTTCATTTTGTCTTAGATAAGGTAACTCAGTCCTCTGATGTTATATCGGGCCATCGGTAAGGGCTCACTTGATATAACCATTTTCTATTGTTAGGACACTTTACATATTTGGTATTTTCCTGCTTGGGATGGTTTGGATGCATGACACAAACTGTATTATAAAAGTGCTTTGTAAACTAAAACTTGATTAGAAATGTAATTATTACCTTAAAGTTTTACCTTGTTTCAGAATTTGAGTGGAAATATGTCTCAATAACCTGAGCTAACTTATTTTAACTTCTATTGCAGTCCGAGGAATGAAAGATCCATTTCAAGTGCAGCATGGTTTCTAACCCTGACAGCATATAAGAATCATTTGGTTAGCTTATTTTTTTTTTTTTTTTTTTTTTTTTGAGACAGAGTCTCAATTTATTGCCTGGGGCGAGTGCCGTGGCGTCAGCCTAGCTCACAGCAACCTCAAACTCCTGGGCTCAAGCGATCCTACTGCCTCAGCCTCCCAAGTAGCTGGGACTACAGGCATGTGCCACCATGCC
>CAUYSK010007790.1:0-11176 GCA_963575035.1 Avahi laniger | reverse complement strand
CTCTTGCTCAGGCTGGTCTCGAACTCCTGAGCTCAGAACGATCCGCCCACCTCGGCCTCCCAGAGTGCTAGGATTACAGGCGTGAGCCACCGCGCCCGGCCTAAAGTGTGTTTCTTATAGACGATATAGTGGGTCTTGTTTTTTTGGTATACTCTGGCAATTTCTGTTTTAATTTGTATATTTAGACCATTGATCTTAGAAGTGATTATTGGTATAGTTGCATTAATAGCTACTGCATTTGTTACTGTTTTCTGTTTGTTGCCCTGTTCATTGCTCCTATTTTTGTTTACCACAACTTTTCTCCCTTTTCTGGTTTTAATTTGGTTCAATAGTTAATCTATATGATTTCATTTTTCTCCTCTCTCACCATATCAATTTTAGTTCTTTTAAAACCTTTTTTAGTGCTTGTCTTAGAGTTTGCAATATACATTTACAGTAATCCAGGTGTGCTTTCAGATAACACTATACCTCCTATGGTAATGTAAGTACCTTTTAATAACAAGATGTTCCTAATGCCTTCCTCCTGTCCCTTGGCCCATTCCCGTCATTTGTTTCATGCATATGTAAGCTGATATATGTATATCATGTAAGTGTATACATATATTACTCTTAAGAATAAGAAGATACAATTTTTATTTTACCTTCACTTATTCTTCCCCTTTCTTTATCCAGTGCTTTCCCTTTCTTTATGCAGATTTGGGTTTCTGACCTGTATCATTTTCCTTCTCTTTGAAGAACTTCTTTTAACATTTCTTGCAAGTCCGGTCTACTGACAACAAATTCCTTCAATTTTTTTTGGTCTGAAAAATTCTTTATTTCTCCTTCACTTTTGAAGGATAATTTCACAGGGTACAAAATTCTAGATTGATGATATTTTCCTCTCAACACTTTAAATATTTCACTCTATGCTCTTCTTGCTTTCATGGTTTCTGAGGAGAAGTGAAATGTAATTCTTGTCTTTGCTCCTCTGTAGGAAGGTGTTTTTTTCCTCCTGGCTTCTTTCAAGATTTTTTCTTTGTTTTTGATTTTCTGAAGTTTGAATATGATATGCCTAGATGTAATGTTCTTTGGTATTTATCCTGTTTGGTGTTTTTTGAGCTTCCTGAATGTGTGATTTGTTGTATGATATGAAATTGGGGATAGTATTAGCATTATTGCTTTAAATATTGCTTCCCTTCCTTTTTCTGTTTCTTTTCTTTTTTTTTTTTTGTGACTAGTGTTTAGTTTATTTCACTTAATATCCACAATAATCCTATAAAGGGCCATTGTTATTCACTGCCATTTTAGAGATAAGGAAAGTGAGGCACCTGGAAATTAAGACTCTTGACCTAAAATTAAAACCTAGCAAGGTCAAGATTTGAACCCAGGCAGACTGGCTCCAGCATCCTTCTGTTACACTTTCACCGGAAGCTTCACTGCTGCTCTTTTGCCAGGCCCTGCCATAGTCTCAGAAGCTTTCCCTTTAATCCAATTAACAACCTCCCATAAACCCTGTACTCCTGCTGACAGCTTCCAAGTTCTGGGCACCAATGTGCTCCACGGCTTCTTCCGCCGTGTTCCACCCCTATCATTCAGGAGGGCAAAGAGAATGGCTGATAAAAGTTGCTTAGGTGCTACCCTTTCTCTGTTTCTTTTCCTTCTGGTTTACATGTATGTTATAACTATTTTAGTTGTTCTACAGTTCTTGGGTGTTCTGTTCTTTTTTTTTCCTTCCTTCAGTCTTATTTCTCTTTGTTTTTCTGTTTTGGAAGTTTCTATTGTTATATCCTCAGGCTCAGAGATATTTTTCCTCAACTGTGTCCAGTCTACTAATACAAAGGCATTCTTTATTTCTGTCCTAGTGTTTTTGATTTCTAGCATCCCTTTTTGATTCTTTCTTAGAATTTTTATCTCCCTACTTACATTATCTGTCTGTTCTTGCATACTGCCTTCCTTTTCCATTAGAGCCCTTACCATATTAATCACTTGTTTTAAATTCCTGGTCTGCTAATTCCAACATCTGTGCTATCAGAACTCTGGTTCTGATACCTGTTCAGTCTCTTCAAACTGTGCCTTTTTGCCCTCTAGTATGCCTTGTAATTTTTTTTTGACATCTGGACATTATGTAGGGGTGAAAGGAATCTGGTAGGTAGGCTGTTGGTGGTGTGGTGGTAAGGTGTGGAGAGAGGGGAACCATTCTACAGTCCTATGACTAAGTCTCAATCTTTGGGTGAGCTTATGCCCTGGACTGAATTTCACCGGTATTTCTCAGTTTCTATTTTCCTGTCCTTGATTGGGATAGGATGACTAGAGGGGGCTGGAGTTGAGTATTTTCCTTATCCCATGTGGAAGTCTAGAGCCAGATGGAGTTGGGTATTTCCTTTCCTCGAGATAAGGTAGGCTCTGATAAAACCCCAGAAAGTTAGGGTCTGGTCCAATAGTTTCTCCTGAGGGCAGGCATTGTTAAGAAGAATGGAGTGCTCTGGTATATTTCAAAGTGGTTCTTTTTTCCCTTCCCCTACCGGAACCATGAGGGGATTTTTCTCTGATATTCATTGTGAGCACATGGTAGAGCTCCAGGAGGTTTAACTCACAAAAGTGTGGGGGCCCCATGTGAGTCACCCAGGCTGGAGTAATAGCTCACTATAACCTCAAACTCCTGGGCTCAAGCTATCCTTCCGTCTCAGCCTCCTGGGTAGCTAGGACTATAGGCCAGGTGTGTACCACCAGCCTAGCTAATTTTTATTTTTTATTTTTTTGTGGCAACAGGGTGTCGCTATGTTGCCCAGGCTGGTCTTGAACTCCTGGCCTCAAGAGATCCTCCTGCCTTGGCCTCCTAAAGTGCTGGGATTATAGGTGTAAGCTACTGTGCCTAGCCCCCAGAAGTTTTTAACTCTTAAACTTATCTACACTGAGCCTCTAGCAATATATCAGTTATAGTTCAGGTTTTCCTACCCTGGGATTGGTTCTTGTAGAGGTTGCTGCTCATGGTTTCTGCTCTGGGAAGTTGTAATTTTCAGAATCTGCCTGTCTCTCTAATTTTGTGGGCAGAGGTTTGCCCTGTGACCTCTCTTCTCTGAAAGGTCTAAGAAAAATTGCTGACTTTTCAGTTTGTTAGCTTTTTACTTGTTATTAGGACAGAGTGGTTCTAAGCTCTTGACATGCCAGACCAGAACCCCCTTTCTTATTTCTTTTTCCTCTTTCTTCTCTGTTATTAATATTTATGTTTTTAGGAATCATAAATAATACCTTTCACCACAGAGCTTTCCTACTGATGGTCACCCTTTCCCAAGCCTTTTACCCAGTTGACAGGCCACTTTACTCCCCAAATGATGGGAATTGAGGCCACAGCTGACACCTCCAGCAAACTGTGGTTGACACATGGTGCTTCTTGCAAACAGTGGATCTTTCATTAGAAATTAGTATAACAAACAAAGGATTATGATCACCCACTTTCGATATATGGATTGTAAACTGATTCTTATGTTGTGTTAGGTCTAACATGGCAGAATTTCTAGGACTCAATCACATAAATTTTGACTGCAGCAGTTGATATTTTCACAGTGAAATGACTCCTGGTAGGATCATAATTGCTTTGGCACTTATGATGTGTCGCCTTACAGAGAATTGTCCTTGAGAGAAATCCTTTGTGTTTCAAAAGGTCCGAAAGCTATCTGAGAGAGCCATGATTTTACATTCCCAGACATTTTCCTTGATGCCACCCAAACACCACAATTTCTTCAAGTCCAAACTTTTTGACTACTGAGCAAGTTTCTTTTAAGGCTTGTTCTTGGAGGACAGACTTGACTGGGCGCGCAGAGCAGACTTTCGGCCTGGCCGAGTGAGCGTGGGGAGGAAGGCCGGCTGGGTCTTAGGAACTCACGCCGCACTTTGTACTCAGAACTTCCTCATCAGTGAATGTCTTCACCTGTTACGGATGTTGGGGGGCAGTAATTCTTGTGCCCAGTTTCACATCAAATCACCAGGGGAGCTTTGAAAGATGCCTTAGTAAGAATCTCTGGAGATGGAATCTGGACACCAGTAAAGCTTCCAGGTGATTCCAGTTTGCAGCTAACGTTCAGAACCATGGCTGTAGAGGGAGAAGATTTTGGTACTAGAAAGAAGGTTGCCCTCTGAACTCTTCCAATCTTTTGGGACATTAGGGAGAAAAAGAATGCGCTAAGATTTGCTCCTGGAAAAACAGAGAAGACACTTTTTCCTTCTGTCTAATAGCATCTAATCTGTATTTCCTAGCTCAAAACCTTAAAGAAACTCATACCCCTAATATTTGTCTTATGCAAATGTGTTTATGTATTTTTATTTTATTTTATTTTTTTTGTGACAGATTCTCACTCTGTTGTCCAGGCTAGAGTGCCGTGGCATCAGCCGAGCTCACAGCAACCTCAAACTTCTGAGCTCAAGCGATCCTCCTGCCTCAGCCTCCTGAGTAACTGGGACTACAGGCATGTGCCACCATGCCCGGCTAGGTTTTTCTATATATATATTTTTAATTGTCCAGATAATTTTTTTCTATTTTTTAGTAGAGACGGGGTCTCGCTCTTGCTCAGGCTTGTCTTGAACTCCTGACCTCAAGCGATCCACCCGCCTCGGCCTCCCAGAGCGCTAGGATTATAGGTGTGAGCCACCGTGCCCGACCCAAATGTATTTAAATTATAGAAATTCAAGCAACACAGAAATAAGCAGACCAAAAATGAAAATTTTCTTTTATTTTTGTCTTTTCACAGTTCCTAAATCTATTCCCTTTTCATTCATTAATTCATTCATAAACCCAGTATATATTATGTATATACACCCACACATTATATACATATATATATATATATTTTTTTTTTTTTGAGACAGGGTCTTGCTCTGTCACCCAGGCTGGAATGCAGTGGCATGATCATAGCTCACTGCAGCCTCCAACTCTCTTGACTCAAGAGATCCTTCTGCCTCAGCCCCTGGAGTAGCTAGGACTACAGGTGCGTGCCACTGCACCTGGCTAATTTATTTTTATTTTTGTAGAGATTAGATCTCTCTATGTTGCCCATACTGGTCTCAAACTCCTGTCCTCAAGTAATCCTCCTACTTTGACCTCCCAAAGTGCTGACATTACAGGAGTCAGTCACTGTTCCCAGCCAATCCAGTATATTTTGGATGCCTACCAGGTACCATGCACTATTCTAGGTGCTGGGATAGAACAGTAAACAGGGCAACAAAGTGTTCTCATGGTAAAGAAAAATAAACGAATATTCAAAACAACTTCAGACAGTTTTAAGTGCTAGCAGAAGATAACACAGTAAGGTGGCAAAGGGATACTGAGAAGTAGATGTCACTACTCTAGATCAGGTCTTCAGGGGCAGGCTCTTGAAAAGGTGAGATTTGAAGGAGCAGTGTGCCAAGGTCCTCAGCTCTTTGAAGCTACGGAATGAGAGGGCTCTCGTGGCCATAATCAAGAAGGGGAGCAGCAGAGGTGAGGCTGGAATGGGCAGGGACCTGACATGAAGGGCCTTATAGACCATGAGTAGGAATTTCAGTTGGATGGCACAGGGCTAGGCATGATCTGATACATATGTTTTGAAAGAATCGCTGTTTCTGAGAATCTATTGTGTGGTAAGAGTAGAATCAGGAAGACCAGTTAGGAAGCTTGTGCAGTGGTCCAGAGACACACCAGGGTGGCTCAGACCAGGGGTACCACTGTTATGATTTGGGAGAACAACTGTTTTTTTCTTAATTATTGTTTTTCAAACTAAATTAATACATGATTATTTAAACAAATTTAGACAATATAAAAGAACATAGAGTAAAATGTGAACCTGACCATGGGAAAGTTCTTTCCTCCTGTTCTCACCGGGACTCAACTATTTCCTTCCCCCAGGGCAACCTCTGTGAACAGCATGGGTGTGCCCTATCTTCTTCAATGCCTTCATAATCTATCTTTGAGGACAAATATATGTCCACACATATTGTTTGTCTTTTAACATATAAATGCAATCATACTCCAAGATGTCTCTGCAATTTGCTTTTGCTCTTAATGGTATGTCTCAGGGATCTTTCTTTGTTGGCACCTATAGAGCTGCCTCTGTCTTTATATCAGCTCATGCTTTCCCATGATATGGAAGAATCATGAGATACTTGGCCACTTAGGATGTTTTTAATTATTTTCTATTACAAAAATGTTGCAGTGAGTGTCTCATGCATATAACTTTGATAGGTGCCTAGAAGTGGCATTGCTGGTTTTAACAAGGATGCACATTTTATGTTTTGATGTTGCCAATTTTTGGTCAGGAAGGGCTATTCCAATTTATCCTCTTACCAGCACATTAGCACCCATTTCCCCATATCCTTGCTAACAGCAGACATTATCTTATCCACCCTCCCCATCTGATGAACTAAAAATATATCTCTTTGCTTCAATTTACATTTCTGTGATTACTACTAAGGTTGTTCATATATTTATTGGCCATCTATACTTCTACTATGAATCATCCTTGCCTATTTTGCTGTTGGAATATTTGTCTCTCTTCTGATTTCTAGGAGCTCTTATATGGTATTATATTAATCCCTTGTCTGGCTGGGAGTGGAGGCCCACGTCTATAATCCTAGCACTCTGGGAGGCCAAGGCGGGAAGATTGCTTGAGGTCAGGAGTTTGAGACCAGCCTGAGCAAGAGTGAGATCCTGTCTCTATTAAAAATGGAAAAAATTAGCTGAGTGTGGTGGCACATGCTTGTAGTCCCAGCTACTCAGGAGGCTGAGGCAGGAGGATCGCTTGAGCCCAGCAGTTTGAGGTTGCTGTGAGCTAGGCACTGTAGCCCAGGTGACAGAATGAGACTGTCTCAAAAAAAAAAAAAAAAAAAAGTCCCTTGCCCTTGTCTATATAGACATTAAAAGATTTTCTCCCAGTCTCCTTGTCTTTTATCCTTATGTACCTACAGATTTCTCTTTGACTTGTAGGTTCTGTCTCATTTGAGAAGGTATTTTTTGACTCAACATTATTACAAAGGGTTATTAGGTAGATATTTGGAGAGTGGATTGTTATAATTTATTGAACCTTTTGGCTAAGTTTTACACAATTTATCAATTACCAAAGACTCCAAAGAAGAGGAGGAAGGACACTCACTTTACTAAGGGCCTGATCGAGGCCTGGACACTCTGTGGACATCCTCTGTGTAACCCTGTGTGAACTCCCATTTTACAGATAAGGAAGGAGATGACTTGTCCAAAGTCTCACAATTAGGTTGTGCGAATACTTGTTGGATGAGTAGATGAGCTGGAATTTTATCCTTGGCCTGTCTGATTCAACTCAAGCTCCTTTTCCTACACTCCTGCTTTCCCTGCGCATGGCAGCCTGAGTTGAGCATATTTTCAGGATCAGAGATAGATTACTACAAAATGGAACATTCTACATTTGAATCAATTTTCCCCTTCCACATCATTCAAAACCAAAAATATGGCTAATTGTAGAAGAGACTAAGATGATGCTTAGGAAAATGTTGACCTTTTAGTTCTAGGCCTGGATTTTGGACAAAACAACAACAGGAGGAGGAGGAGGAGGAAGGGAGGAGGAGGAGATGGCAGGTAGGATTCAGATCTTTCACAGTAACACCATCAAGCAACAGGACCTCTTACAAGGATGCTCATCTGTGGGGAAACATAGGGAGAAGTGGTCCCACAGCAGGTTTTGTTTGGATCCCTGATATTTGTGACATACATAGAGTCCCAGGTGGGTGGGCAGAGCTGACTTTGACAGCCCCTTTGAGTCTGTTTTGTTTGTTTTTTGGTTTCCTATCTCTTTCAGAACATGCTTCTAGAACTTTCATCTATTATGAAAAAATAATGCACCAGGACCAGTGGGTATCTGCAAGAGGAAAGTTGTGCCTTTGTCAGCTCAAACTGAAGCAAGAACTTGGGGGCCCACAGTCTCCACAGAGACAACCGCCAGGTGATGGGCTGTGCACAGTGTGCTCCCAGCCTGGGCTCACCTCCGCAGGAGACTCTTCCCTTATGGGGCTGGGTCAGCCTCTGTGCACCCGGCCACACTGCTAGAGGCAGGTCCGATGCGAGTGCAGGGAGGAACTGTGCATGATCAGAGACAATCTTGGGGCTGCTGCTGCCCCAGCTCTGCAGGGGCAGCAACAGTAGCAGTTGGCCCCTTAAACATGGGTCCAGAGCAGGCCTGGAGCTTTGCACTCAGTCTGGACTCAACCTGCTCCTGTCTATAAAGAAGAGGTTGGCAAGAAGCTTTTCCATTCTCTTCCTCTCATCAGTTCATCTCCTGGGGCTGAACCAGTTGGATTTTTAGTGTGTAGATGCCACAGAAATAAAATATTGATTACAACACTGACAAACACTCACATTATTTTATTGCATCCAGCTGGGGTCATTCATCGTCAGTGGTGATGCCATGATTGTGACCCAACAGGTGCTTCCTGGGGAGTGGTAGAAGCCAGCACCTCTTCCTCACCCTCCCCGTCCTCCCAGCGGCCCCAAACCATCCAGGAGAGGTACATAAAAAGCACTTGGCAACAACTTCTTTGGAAAGTAGTATGGCGACACCTCAAAGAACTAAAAGTAGAACTACCGTTTGATCCAGCAATCCCATTACTGGGCATCTACCCAAAGGAACAAAAGACATTCTATGAAAAAGACATCTGCACACAAATGTTTATAGCAGCACAATTCATAATTGCAAAGATGTGGAAACAGCCCAACTCCCCATCAATACATGAGTGGATTAATAAAATGTGGTATATGTATATACCACATGGAGTATTAGCCATAAAAAAAGTGAACTACCTCCTGTATTATCCTGGATGGAGCTGGAGCCCATTTTTCTAAGTGAAGTATCACAAGAATGGAAGAACAAACACCACATGTACTCACCATTAAATTGGTATTAATTGATCAACACTTATGTGCACATACAGTAGTAATATTCACTGGGTGTCAGGCAGGTTGGAGAGGAGGGGATGAGTAAATTCACACCTAAGGGGTACAGTGCACACTTTCTGGGGATGAGCATGCTTGTAGCTCTGATCTGGGCAGTGCAAAGGCAGTATATGTAACCTAAACATTTTTACCCTTGTAATATTCTGGGGAAAAAAGCATTTGTACCCCCATGATACTCTGAAATTAAAAAAAAAGCACTTGGCATTTGTTAGGGCGCAGAGAGAGGGGATGGCCATGTGCTGTGTACTAACTAGCCAACTGTGAGGCTGCTTGGCTGATTGTTGCTTGTTCTGAGTTCTGAGAGCCACAAACATGGGCTCAATTCCCATGAAAGGAGCCACTTAGCTCCTCCATCCTCCATCCCATGGTGAGTGGCTCATGCCTGTAATCCCAACACATGCAGAGGCCGAGGTGGGAGGATTGCTTGAGGCCAGGAGTTTGAGACCAGCCTGGGCAACATAGCGAGACCCTGTCTCTACAAAAATAAAAAAAAACTTAACTGAGTGCAGTGGCACGTGCCTGTAGTCTCAGTTACTTGGGAGGCTGAGGCAGGAGGATTGCTTGAGCCCGGGAGCTGGCTGTTGCAGTGAGCTCTGATGAAGCCACTGCACTCCAGCCTGGGTGACAGAGTGAGACCCTGTCTCAAAAAAAAAAAAAAAGCCAAGTACAATCTTGCTCATACATCCCAAGTGAAGGGATGGGGTGGCGGGTTGGAGTGAAAAATTCTAAAACTATTTGAAAGAACAATTCAGTTATTTCCAAATACATAAAACAAAACTGCTGGCAGGGCCTCTGGAGATCGTAAGGCATATATTAGAGTTATAGAGGAACCAGTCCTCACTGCACCCAGAAGCAGACACGAACCGCTCATGAGAAGCACATGCACAGTGGAAAGAGGCCGGCTGCTGTTCATCGGGGCTGGACAGTGTGTGAACGCTTCCCTCGTGCAGGACGCAATGGCCGGTGAGGTTTATTCTGTTTCAAACCATGACTGTCATTCCTGCCACAAAAGCAAATGTCAGGGTTGAAGGTGCAAATGACCATCGGTTCTAAATTACCAGGTTTTCCTATAGAAAATTTTAGGATTTTGACTCACCTATTTTTTCCAGAATGGATTAAATAACTTCATGTCTTCAGGTAAAGGTAATCTACCTCTTGCACCAAAAATGTTATTATCTGTGATGTTTTCAGAACACACTTGCAAAACCCATTAAATGTCCCCTGGGAAGCTCTCCTTGACTCCACAGATGCCCATGGAGACTCGCCCCAGGGAGAATTCAGCAGCGTTTAGTTTCAGTTTTCCCATCTGGTGGATGGATAAGGCCTGATCCCTTGCATGTCTTGAAACTTGGATCTCGGCAGCACAGCACTGCCCTGCACATGCATTACTCACAGGCTCGCCGACGTCTCAGCCAGACTGTTCCTGCTCTACTCGAGGGGTCTCTCTCACCTCGGGGCTCCAGTCCAGCCCCTCTCATTGCCGTTGGTTTGCCCACCATTCGATATCCCATTTTCCCTTTACATTAAAATCTGACACAAACTACCAAATACACTTTTTTAACTGTGCATTTTGGTCAATGAGGGATTGCATATATGACAGTAGTCCCATCAGATTATAATACCATATTTTTACTGTACCTTTTGTATGTTTAAATACACCAATACTTACCATTGTATTACAATTTCTTACAGTATTCAGTATAGTAACGTGGCGGTACAGATTTGTAGCCGGGGAGCAACAGGCTGTACCATATAGCCTAGGTGTGTTGTAGGTAATACCATCTGGGTTTGTGTAAGTACTTTATGATGTTTGCACAAGAACAAAATTGCCTAAAATGCATTTCTCAGAATGTATCCCTATCATTAAGTGGCACGTGACTGTACTTACTCCCCAACCATAATTCTAAACTCCTTTCCCTGCAGCTCATTGCATCTTGGTGTTGGTTTAATGCCTTTTTCTCCATTTACCTTCATTTAATTTTTTAAACATTGAATCTTTTATTTTGATATAATTGTAGATCACAGGCAGTTGCAAGAAACAATATGCTTCAATCAGTTTCCCCAGTGGTAACATTTTGCATAGCAATAGTACAGTGTCAAAACCAAGATTTTTTTTTTTTTTTTTTTTGAGACAGAGTCTCACTTTCTTGCCTGGGGCGAGTGCCGTGGCGTCAGCCTAGCTCACAGCAACCTCAAACTCCTGGGCTCAAGCGATCCTACTGCCTCAGCCTCCCAAGTAGCTGGGAC
>CAUYSK010007789.1:0-29768 GCA_963575035.1 Avahi laniger | reverse complement strand
ACCATGTCCGGCTAGTTTTTTTTTTCTATATATTTTTAGTTGTCCAATTAATTTCTTTCTATTTTTAGTAAATACGGGGTCTCGCTCTTGCTCAGGCTGGTCTCTAACTCCTGAGCTCAAACAATCCGCCCGCCTCGGCCTCCCAGAGAGCTAGGATTACAGGCATGAGCCACCGCGCCCGGCCTATCCTGTTTTTTAAAAAGGTAAAGTTCTCTACTTCTTGGTAGTGTTGATACAAAAAAGAAAGAAAAATAAAAAAATTTAAAAAAATAAAATAAATAAAAAAGTAAAATTCTTAATTAAAAATATTCTTTAATCTATTATGCTTCTCAAATTATTTTTCTATGTGGGATATCCTTCAAGAAGAAATATCTTACCTACCATGTTCTAATATTTGTTTATCTCTAATTAAAATACACCAAAAATGTGCTATTTCATATTTATCAATGATATATTAATAATATGCATCAGGGACTGTGTTAAAGTAACGATATTGTTACAGTAAGCTTATAGTATAAAGAGAACAGAGATGGACAAACTGGAGAGGGATCATGCAGGAGTGAAAACTCTTTCTGGTGAAGTCTGGTACGAAATCATAAAGGAATTTCCACTAAAGCTGTGATTTAAAAGCTGATTCGGAATTTGTCAGAGGTTAAGTACAGAAGGGATTCTGGAGAAAAGCACAAGTGAAGAGAAGCTGACCTACAACAAACATGCTAGAATATTCCACATTCTTGAAGCTTAAAATACAAGGCAAGGAATAAGAGGAGAAGCAGCTTTGGGAGGCAAGCCAGAGTCAAATGGCAAAGGTCCTAGTAGGCCACTTTGTTTAGATGCTACCCTTTATGTCAGTGGCCTCCAACTGAGGTATCCCCAAAAGAGTTAAAAAGATAACCATTAGGGCTTATGAAAGAAAATATTACTTCTATTTTTCCAATATTATATATTATGAAAAAATTAAAGCATATAAAATATTAAAAGAATTGTATAGAGAATGCTCATATATTTACCGCTTAAATTGTACAATTAACCCTTTACTATATTTGCTTAAACACCCTTTATCCCTCTATCTATACATCAATCCATCTTTTTATTAATGTTTTCTATATATTTGTTTATATTTGTTATTCTTGAAGGATTCCTGATTGACAGTCTTTTCTTTTTTTTTTTTACTTTCAGCAAATTAAAGTTGTCATTCCGTTGTCTTCTGGCCTCTATTTTTCTGATAAGAAAAGTCAGGAGTTACTCCTCTGTGCGTAATGTGTCATTTTTTTCCTCATAGCTTTCAATATATTCTGCTCATCTTTGATTTTAAGCAGTTTGACTATGATATATCAGTTGCAGTTTTCTTTATACTTATCCTATCTTGAGTTTACTTAGATTTTTGAATTTGTAAACTTATGTCTTTCAACAAATTTGAGAAATTTTTAGCCATTATTTCTTTAAAATA
This sequence comes from Avahi laniger, assembly GCA_963575035.1. Classification (NCBI taxonomy): domain Eukaryota; kingdom Metazoa; phylum Chordata; class Mammalia; order Primates; family Indriidae; genus Avahi; species Avahi laniger. The sequence goes on along the minus strand of CAUYSK010007789.1, from coordinate 28,318 downwards.
AAATTTTTTGCCCCAATATCTCTATCTTTTCCTCATGGAACTCCAGTTACAAATAGTTATATATTGTGCAAATAAATTACATACATATATAGCCTATAAATATACCATTTGCTTTTTCCCATAAGTCCCTAAAGCTCTGTTCATTTCCTCAATACTTTTTCTCTGATCTTCAGATCAGATAATTTCATTTAACTATCTGTCTTTAAGGTCATTAACTTTTCTGTCATTTTCAATCAGCTACTAAATTTATGCAGTAAATTTTTTATTTCAGGTATTGTATTTCTTGGTTCTAAAATTTCACGTGATTCTGTTCGTAGTTTCTCTCTGTGAGATTTCTTACTTTGTCATTAATTAAGCATATTTCCTTTCCATCTTTGACTATAGTGATAATAGGTGCATTAAATTTCATGTCAGAGTCAGTTTCCATTGCTTGCCTTTTCTCTTGAGTATGGAATTCATTTTGCTTTTTCTTTGTATGTCTAGAAATTTTGGCTTGTACTTTGGACATTATAAATGATACATTGTAGAGACTCTGGGTTCTGCTATGTTCCTCAAAGGAACACTGACTTTTGTTTTAGCAGGCAGTTAACTTAGCTGAATTAAAACTCCAAACTTTGAAATGGCAGTTAAGTCCTTTTAGCTTTAGATAGGCTGCTTGGAGTCTGCCCTGCATGTGTATGACATTATCCAGAGATTTGGGAAACATTTATGTGTTTGCTCTCTCCTTTCTGGCATTCCCTCACTTTCCAGCTATTGCAATCACCTTAAACTCTGGTTCTTCAGAACGGTAAGACTGCGCATTTCTGTCCATATTTAACTCTCCATATTGTAATAGGTCATCCAGGTCTAACCTCAGGCTAAAAGCAGTCAAGAATGAGGCACTCACCCAATACCATTTCCTTTCTTCAAATATAACTCCTCTTCCAGGACCTTTCTGCTTTTGTTCACTCTACATAGCCTTCAGGTAGTTGCTTTATATTTTGTCCAAAGTTTATAGACATTATCTGCAGGATGATTGATCTGACAGGAGCTATACTTGCTCATTAGTGGAAGTGGAACCAAAACTTATATTTTTATTATTTCTCTAACCCAAAAAAAATCAATTAATACTTACTAATAGTTAATGTAAGAATTAGCACTCACTCTCATTTGAATCATATAAAAGGAAGTTATCACTATTATATGGTATGTGATGTATTCCGTGGGAAAAGATGGGGGGACATTTCAAGACACGGAATTGTTAAAGACAGTATCCTCACTCATTTGTTCACTTTCACTATATCAGCACATATTGTAGGTCATGTGTTTCTGACGTATATTTGTGTATTTATAGATTATACTGTCTAGTCCTAATAACCAATCTAATCTTGGTAAAACGTATCTGTAGCTTTAAAAATATTCTTGTGAAACGCCAACTACAGATTGCACATACTAACAAGAAATCAGACAATACCAATATGACAAACCGACATTCTCTCTAGTCTGTGATGAGCTCTTTAGCAGACACTCCATCAGGTAAAAATAAGAATGGTCTAGTCATATCTGAAAAAAATTTAGAATCCTCAAAATTTAAATTACCAAATAAACTATTCGAAAAAAGGAATATATGTCCACTATTATTAACAATAGTCCTCCTTCTAAATGAATGTTGTATATTAACATATTGGCTCTTCATTCATTTACTTAATAAATATTTATCGAGTACCTATTATCTAACTAGAACTCCTCTGGATGCCAAAGAAAGTGCTGCGAACAAAATAGTCAGATCCCTGATTCATGGCATTTTGATTCTAGTGGGGGAAGATAGACAACATATGAAATAAAATATGAGTAAAATATATAGAATGCTAGTAAATTATAGCAACATTATAGCATGATACCATCATTATGAGCAAGATAATTAAAACCAGGTCTCCAGAATATAAATGCAACTACTAAAATTGGAGAGCAGAAACGTTTTTGTACCATTTCTAAATAAAAACTTTAAAAAATTATTCTAAAATATTGTTTGCTTCACCTTCCTCTTATTCCTTTTTATTTTTATTAAATCTATGCATTCTGTGATGATTAAGTGAGTGAATGGATTTCAATAACTGCGGTAATAATATATTTGGTTAAATGTACCTACAGTGCTTAGGATAAAGAAAAGAGCTGCTCATAAATGTTAGTTATTATTAACATCATCATTATTTTACATACATATGGCCTATAAAGAAATAAATAAGCATATCTATATTGGGGCAAAGCTCAAAACACTTGAATGCCAACTCAAAAATAGTTTGAAAACCACTGAACTGCCCTAAGCCATAAAGATCCACTGGAAATTTTTAAATAGGGTAGTTAATATGATTCTTTGTTGTTGTTAACAGGTTATTCTGATAAGAATATAAGAGTGGACAAGAAAGTGTCAAGACCAAGAGTCAAGGACACCACAATAGTTCAGTCAAGAGATCACAGTATCTGGATTAGGAGAACACAGAAGGATAAAAAAAGATTTTTAAAAATTAAAAAAACTAAAAGTAAAGTTTAGGTGGCAGAATTGGCCGGCTTTAGGGATTGCCAGACTAGAAGAGTCAGGGTGAGGGGACAATCCAGAATGATTACCAGATTTCTGGAAAAATGATTCTAGCCACTGAATTAGGGTACAATGGTTTGGGGTGGGAAACTGAAGCTGAGAAGTTTAGTTTTGTATTTTTCCAAATTTAATTCACCGGCTGTACATCTGAGGAGCAACCTGAAACATGAGTCTGAAGTTTAGTGGAGAACTAGGAATTGGATACGAATCAGAGAAATCCTCATCAAAGAGAAACAGATTTTAAAATTGTGGGTACAGTAAAGATTACCCAGGAAAAGTGTGGAAAAGAGAACTGAGGACACAGCCCTTGAAGACCGCATACAAAGGGGAAATGAGAGGAGGGAACCGTACTAATGCATACGGAGTCATCAAACAAGTAGACGGCCCAAAGGGGGTTATGATCTGAAACCCTGGATCCCAAAGGACTTAGACCTCGAGGGGAAGGAGGGCTTCTGAGAGGGGCAAGGTGGGGACCCGCGGGAGTAGTGTGTGAAGCTCTCCAAATCCCCTCCCCAAAACAGAGGAATGTAAGGAGAACTAAGGAGAACGGCGGGAAGGAGGGGGGATGCGGAAGAGCACATCTGTGAGGAGGAATCCTCCCCTCTCTTTCCATCCGCCCATCGGCCCCCAGCAGCCTGACTCTGCCTCTGCCAGGTGAGTGGGCCGGGAAAACAGCCCAGGCAGAGCAGCTCTGATGGTGCTGAGCTGGGAGACCCCGAGGCAGCCCCGGTGCTCACACCCAGAGAGAGAACCCACTCCGAGTGGGGTCCCATCCCGGAGCATCGCACGCCCCGCAAGTGCTCCTTAGGGAGCACGTGCAGAGTTCTCCCTAATGGTGGGGCAGGGAAGGGAGTGACCCGAGCAACTGCGGCTCTCAGAATCCTCAACTAAACCCTTTCCAGGTGAAGGAGCCGCATCCTGAGGCAAACCCCTGGGACGAGAATCCAAGGGACAGAACGGGCACACTGGGGATGAAGGGGACAGAGAAGGTTCAACAATTCACGAAGCAGGGAATCGCAATGGGAGGCGGCTCCAGGGAGAGGCCACGTTTTTAACTGTTTGGCAATAGCCACAAAGCCGGGAAAGCTTTCCTGGCCCACTCCCATCCTCTACAAGGAACTCCTAAAAGCACAGGAAAACCCATCACGTCTTGCCCTGAGTAACAGAAGAGGGTGGAGCACCAAGCAAATGCAAGAAGAAAGGGGAAATGATCCAAACCACATTCTGAGACAATTAGCACATACCAGGAAAAAAAAGAAATTTTATATATATATATATATATGGTCACAAAGTAACTGACTACTGTAATCCAATATTTTAAAATGACATAAATTAAGAAAATGAGAGAAGCCATGAAGGAATAGCATAACAAATATAGAACATTCACAAATGGTATAACCAGAACACAGAAAGGTACAAAAACAGAGATGACAGAGCTCATAGGCTGCCAAACAGAAGGGAAAGGGCATTGAAATTGCAAGTAGGGACATGGTGACAAATGCCACAGACATCACCATGCTGTTTACAACCTAGTTCTCACTTAGAGAACAAATAGGGCTAAACTCTCTAGCTTATTAAACCTCTGTGGCTCCACCATGGGTGTGCCCCAGCTACCTTTTGCTCGTCCCTAGCTATAGCGTCTTGTATCCTCTTCCACATCATCTCCTAAATTGTCCTTCTTAATCTCATATACTCACCCCGACTCTCTCTGAGCCCTTCTCTACGCATGTCTGGTATTTGTGCTTTTGCTTACAGTGTACAATGGTGTCCACACTCTATGTAAAGAATGAAAAGTCTTAACGTTGATATCCTTGTTGTTTCCCTTGAAATCCTCCACCCCACATCAAGCAATAAGTAATTTAGACTTCAACTACAGAAGTGACATGTGGCAACTGGTGACAATTTCTCTTAGCAAACACTCATAGGATAAATAGAATAAATGAGACCTGGATGATGTCAACCTCCCAGCATATTATGTGGATTTTAAAAACAGGGATCAGAAACACTCTCTTTCAAGTATGTTGAATTGACCATAAATAAACAATAATTGGGATGGTTGAAGTCCAGATACTGTCAGTAACATATTTAGCTATTTGTGCTGTTATGTCAATGACAATCAGAGAGAGTGATGGCGTTATGAAGTTCCAAGCACTCCAGTAATTCCGGAGGGAAGCATTCTCTCCCTGAGATTGGCAGAATCCATTACTAAAAATGCAGTGCTGAGCTAAAAAGGCAAGAAGTTACTTGGAATAAAATATTTAAGCCAAAAAACTATCATGCTTTTTAAGGAAGAAACATCTTTGATTTTGTAAACCAAATTGTAGAAATCTTAATTCCTCTTTCTGCTCTGTCCTTTAGTTTTAAAGTTTCATTCTGAATTTTTCCTTTAGTTAAGGTTGTTAAAACCACCTTGACACTTGGAAAGCCTGGGTGATTTAGCAAGCCCATAAATCTGAGCTTAATATCTAAACCAAGAGTTTCTAAAGCCTTAGGGATTTTATTCTAAAGACTACAGCATGTCCTCGCCAACAGCTCCCCTGACACCATGTGGCAGAGAGTCTGACCTCTGAGGATCAAAGTTGGTGATGACAAGCTTCCAACTTTGCTCATAAAAATCTAAGTAAAGTTCAGGTAACATGATCCAACATTGATAAAAGAAGATGGTATTTCTGATCGCATTTCAGAAACTGAGCAGGATGCTCAAGGTACTCTGTATGCAGGTTGCAACGGTACATATTGCAGATTAAAAAAAAAACTACTAATTTTTATTTATTGAATAAACAGTTAAATAGTTGTGAGAATGGCATCAAAACCTAAACCAGGCAATGGCTTAGTTAGATGGAGGAGGGAGAAAAGTGCAATCAGGACGGTTTTATATAGTTCATTTTCTACATAAACAAGTTTTGATGTGCAAGAATGTCAGTGCTGACAGACTGTTTCTATAGCAATATCCTAATAGCTTAGAGACCTCCTGGGGAAATTATTTCTCTCTCTGCTCTATCTGGTGGTATGTGAAACCAATCAGATCCTAAATAAAACACTGAGAACAGCACAAAATGTAAGCACAGAGAGAAGAGATGTGTTATCTGGCTATCCTGATCCTAAGAAAGAACTAGAAAATTCAGCCCGTTTTCTGCAGCAACTTCTGTTTACTGATTTAAGCCAAAGATGAAGAGAAAAAAATCTTTTTTCTTCCTATTTGTTATTAGTGAAGAATGAAAAGTCTTTGCAAAAAGGACAAACACTCCCAACTAGAGCAGAGAACAGAAAGAAGTAATATTTAAGTGATTACAAAAGGATCCCCTATCCACCTATACCCTTCCTTTCTAGGTTAGAGCTTTAGGTGGTTTTGTTTGTTCAGAAGCTCCTTCTGTAAAATTCAATAATTATTTTAAGGAAAAGGGCTCTTAAACGTAAAATAATACAAACATTATTAATGCATATATTATATCCCCCATTGTAGCTCAAATTCAGTTTAATTAAATCAGAACACGGCTAGCAAGAAAGCTTTGTCCGAAATAAATATGGTGATGGTAATTACTCTGTTCTGTTGCAATTGTTGCAGATTAAAAGCAAGAGGAGCATCCCTCCACCAAAGAACTGTTTATTTTGTGTTTAAATTTAATTAAAGCCAATTCCTGTTTCCAGCTGTCCTGAGACAAGCAGAATTTCCAGAATAACATTACTGTTTGAATTCAACTAAAAAATAAAAATAAAAAACATGGAGATAGTGCAGAGTTGGGAGTAGACATGGGACATTGTTTTCCTTTAGATCAGAATTAGGAAATGCTTCTCACTTGCCCAATAACCTGGTGAATGAGAAGATGTTTAGTATAGATTGTCCAGTGGTAAGATTAAAGCGAGGACACACAAGTCTTCGGGATAAATAATCTAGTAAATACTGGTATAAATGCAAGCTATGTATCTGATGGTGTAACCATAAAGTACAAGCATTATAGAAAAATGCAAAAGAATCCATTGCTAATTACTTTGAAAATGCAAACATGGTCTTAATCAATAACAGGAAAGACTTTGTTCTGTCTGGGAGAGACTGAGGAGGAGGAAATGAAGGGACCCCCTTCAGCCAACACACTGTGTACTCTTTTTGTCCTAAGAATACACACGAATACATTAACAGCATGGGAGCAAGCTGGCAATGTCATTATCCACAGGAGTGTAGAAAGTGTGTGAAAACTGTTCAAGTCACTCAGGAAATTCAGGTTAGTACAAGATTACAAATAGCTCTTCCCTCCTTCAACATGCAGAGCACGAACATCTTTGCACTAATTATCAAGGCATAGAAATGCAGCCCTGGTATCAAGTACAGCCTGTAAATATGGACTCAAGAACAAGATTCACAGGAAACAATTTGTGCAAACACAGATTAGCCTGTCACCAAGTAGAAAACTCAGCTAGTACCTCCTTGCATTTAAGCGATGAGACGAGGAAATCAAACTAAATGGATTTTATAAAATCCCTAAATGAAAGTTTATATCCCTTTCTTTGGAAAAGGCAATGAAATAAGCCACTGATTTTTTTTTTTTATTCCTAACTCAGCCGGCATTCAAAATGCAGCATAAAGCAGGATATTTATCGCACCGCCCTTTGCCCAAATACAGATTTCCATAAAATCAATTAATCTTGGGGTGAAAGGGGACATGGAGGTCACGAAGCCCAGTCTCACACCCAATACTCCCATAGCAAGGAGATTATCCAGCCTCTGTTCAAAAACCTGCACTTGGGGAGCTTACTGCTGTTTCGGGCAGCTCCTTCCACTGATGAATAGCAACACTTATTAGAATGTTCTAATATTGGGCTGAAATCTGCCTCCTGGTAATTTCCACCCACTGGTCCTAGTTTTGTCCTCCGGAGCATTTCAGAGTTCAGCCCCTCACCATCACCATGACAACTCTTCAAATATCTGAAGGCAGTGAGAGCCTTCTTCACCCAGCCTGTACATCCCCAGTTTCCACACCTCTTCATTTACAGCGGAACTTTCGTTCCCCGGGAGACTATCCTATGACTATATCCTACTCATAATGTCAATGTGAAAATGTACTTCACAGAATATTGCATTTGGTATTTAGTATTGCATTCAGCATTGGATTTGGGGCCCGGTGTAAAGGCTTCTGTTCTCTCAGGGGAAACACACGTTTTCCTACGTGAGAATAAGAAATTTTGCTCAATCTCCCTAGTGATGCCTGCTACCAGAAGCATAAGTATACACAACCCAGACACCCCAAGAGTGAAGTTTTTTATAGAAAACATTAGATTATGAGGTTCAGTTCAGTCTCAATAAGTGCTGTCAAGCACTCATGATGCAGAAGGCTTTGTGCTAGGGGATATGGAAGATACAAGATGTTCACATGCAGGAGGAGAAGTTAGACAAATGTACAAATAAACTACACAACAACATAGAAAGTGCTAAGTATCCTAAAAGAGATACAGAAGATTCTTAGATATGGAGGAAGAGGAGACCACATCCCTGGAGAGGTCCAGGAAGGCTGCATGGAGGACATGGCAGGAGATAGGATTTGAGGGGCTCCTGAAAGGTGGGTGAAATCTTAATAAGCAGAGGATGCTGCAGAAGAGTGAGGGATTCCAAGACAGAGAAGACACCTGAGGAAAAGGACTAAAGGGGAAATGCAATAGCCCAATCAGACTGACGTGCATGAGGCAAGAATGATAAGAATGGGATATAAAGCTCCAAAATCCCTTTCTTTGAAGGAGTTGGATATTTTTTAACACAATGCTTACCAATTATGCTAATTACACAAATTTGACAAATCACTTACTCATGGCTCATGACATTTTTACTCAGTGTAGGGACCTCTAAGACATTCATTTCCATACTCTTAGTGTTATATATTCAGATAAAATTTGGCCCCATGAGCTAGAGGTATAGTACATATGGATATTTTGGCAAACAATAATAAGAGCTAAAATATTTTATTTTATTTTATTTAGTACTATTCACATGCCGAGCACTGTACTAAGTACATGAATAAGTTTATTTGATACTTATAATGTCTACATGAAGTAGGAACTGTTATTTTTCTTCTTATAGAAGAAGGAACTGAGGCACAGAGAGGTTAATGAAGACCCTTGCCCAAGATTACATAGCTAGTGGGTCGTAGAGGTAAGATTTGAATCTAGAAACTCTGGCTCCAGAGCTAATTTGCTATACCAAACTGCCTCTCACGTCAAAGATGTGGTTAATTATTTTAACAACCTGTTTATCCCCTTACTAATTCAGGCTTTTTCAAAGTTGTTTTTAGCCTACAGGATGAGTTAAAGCAACTTTTTTGGTTTATATCTATGTGTTCATCTTCCGGAACTCTGACACCATTCTGGATACTGATTAAGGGGCTCATTTAGCAAGTCGAATCCCGAGAACTCTGAATCATCATAGAAAACAAGTCATGCCTCTACGGCTAGCCGAGGGAAGACGTGCCTGTGGTAAAAATATATCTATAGATCAGACACAATTCCCCTCATACCTCCTCTCAAGCAGTTTCCATAATTAAGGGTAGACTAATCTCTCCTAGCTGCCACCCCCTCCCCGCTTCCAGAATGGCTCACAGCTGAATAACTCCAGACAGATAAAAATGTAACCTGCTGATAAAATCCCTAGGAAAGAAAATTCCACAGCCACCCCCAAGGTAACAAATCCCCCCTGCCTGACCACTTGGGGAGATGCCTATTCATCAAGTCAGAAAGTTTATTTACTACATCCAATGAAACTGCTTTGTCCTGATTTCCTTAGGGGCCCTCAGGTCCCTGAAAACCTGCTTTGTTCTGTGGCAGCTGGCGCTGTTTCAGATTCTAGGATCACTTAATTGGGTTGTGACTTGTTTTCTGGTCCTGACTCCTCTGCCACCAAGGAGACGCTGAAGTCAGCAGCCTGAGCAGAGGGGACTTACGGGAAGTCTGGCCCTCTAGAGGGAGCTATTCTTATTTTTGCCCAAAGAGCGTGGTCTCTCTTGGTAAATGCAACCCCTTCCTTTCTATGTCAGCTAAGCTTAATGTTCTGATCATCTGACCCATCTTCTGGGGGACTCATTCTTCAAGTCCTCAGAAACTTGAAGGGCTAGACTGCCTTGGGTAAGAAAGCCCCTACACTGAATTTCCAGGAAGCTTCAATACTTTGGCAGTGAACACTGCACTGGGTGCTCTGGGCAGCAGGCCCTCCTAGGCCTCCCAGTCAGCAAGGATATGCTCACAGGGCACAGCCACCCCTCCCTTCATTTCCTGTTCTGACCCACGAATTCTCCTGGTACTGCCAGATATGGGAGGTACAATAATTATCCCAACATTAAGACTCCACTCAGAACATTAGAGTCTCAAAATCACCAGACTCTCCTGACTCTAACTAGCCCCTGGCTGTGTGTTAACTCTTGAGGCAGGAGATGCTTCCACTCCACTGTTCTTTATTCAACAAACATCTATCAGTGGGGTGTGGTGGCTCACAGCTGGAATCCCAGATATTTGGAAAGTCAAGGTGGGAGGATCGTTTAAGGCCAGGAGTTTGAGACCAGCCTGAGCAATATAGCAAGACTCCATCTGTACAAAAAATAGAAAAATTAGCTGTGTACCTGTAGTCCCAGCTACTAGGGAGGCTCAGCCAGGAGTATCATTTGAGCCCAAGAATTTGAGGTCACAGTGAGCTGTGATGACATCACTGCATTGCAGTCTGGACAAGACAGTGAGACCCTGTCAGAAAAACAAACAACAACAACAACAAACTATTTATCAAGCATCTACCAAGTTGCACCAGGTACTGTGTTAAGTGCTTGGGGGCACCACGGTGAATAAGGCACTGCCCATACCTACCAGGCTCTCACAGTCTAGTGAGACAAGCCAATTATCAACCAAATGACTATATTAGAGTGTTACAGTTATATACCCATAGTGATGTGTTCATATGGGCTATCGTAATATACAGCAAGAAATAAATAACTGCCTGGAGAAGTTGGAATGAAATTTAAGCCAAGCCTGAAAAATGAATAGGAGTATTCCTAGAAAAGAAGGGGAATAGAATACTCTTACCAAAGAAAGCAACACAAACAAGATTCTAATGCAAAAAAATGATAGATGCCATAGAAGAATATATGCATTATTCAGAGAAGAGTGAGTCTACTGTGGTGGGGAAGGGCTGAGGGAAGGAGGCAGACAGGGCCACAGAAAGCAACCTGAAAGGAAGTTGTGACCAGATTGTGAAGGCCTGGCCAAGCAATTTGGTTTCATTCGGTGGGCCACAGGGATCAGAAGAGCCAGGAATTCTTCCAGGTTTTAGAAAAATTCCTCCTATATGGAAAAAGGTATGAAAGATGTAAGTACTCGAGGTAGAATTGCTCTAACAATCTAGGTCCTTTCCATTGCTATCCCTGTCTACAGATGGGAGGACGGGGTGGGGAGAACATGCAGCTGCTGTTCTGGGGGATCAGTCTCCTCCGCGGTCCTGAGGGATAGCACCAAGCACAATGGAAGAATGAGATCTCACCTCCAGAGAAGGGACTTGCAAGGTTTGGCACCGAGGATGGAATAGGCTGCCTTGAAATGTCACTGGGTCCCCTTTGATGCAAAGAGGAATTCCTACTGTCTGGGTTGAGCCGCAGGCCCTTCAGTGTCCTCAGGCGCACTAAGGAGATGCCCAGTCTGTAGGGTCTGTGAAAGGCTCAAGTGCAATCACATAGGAGAAAGTGTTTATAAATGGTGACGTGCTGTGGAATTGCAGGGGTGTCGTCCTAGTCACATTCCTCTTAAGTCCTTTAAGAATCACATGTCATGCTAAGGACATACAAAAGCATTCCCGTAAGGACTGCCCACCATGATCCCATTGCTGCGTGTGAAAATACATTATATTTTTGAACTTTTTGGTTAAGGGACAACATGGAGATTTGTGGCTAATACACTACCAAAAATCAGCAAAGCAAATATCTACTCAACTCCTTTCATTTGCCAGGGCCAATGCCATAGCAAAGATCAGCTTTTGTTTTGAAGGCTCTATTCCTAGCTTGGCAGAATAGGTACCACTATTGATCACCTGCTCAGTCCCAGACTTCATTCTAGCTGTTTTATTATAGAATCCTAATCCTTACAATAACCTCAGCAGGTAGGTATCATTATCTCCATTTTATAGATACTGAAATGGAAGTTGGAATATCTATAGCTATAAAAGACAGAAGTAAGCATAATAAAAGATGCATACTAATCTGTTATTCTTAGTGAATGGAAGAGTTTGACAAGGAAACTCCTGTATGATATAAACCAGTGAATATGTTATGAAAACATGTTTCCTTGTGCAGAAGGTAAATATTAATAACTTTCCCAAGTTCATATTACTGAAGGGCAGTAGAGATGGGATGGGATCCCAAAGCCATCTATGGCCCAGGTCCCACATCTTCCCCGAGCTGCGGTGCTGAGGGTGGGGCTGAGGCTGCGGCTGGAACAAGGAAGACAGCAGGTGTGGAGTGTAGGTCTGGGCGGATGTATTTTCTAAGTTAAGTTGCTTTCATTTCAGTGTTTCCTCAACTACCTTCTAGGATAGAGAGAAGAAAGGGTTACCAGACTCTGGGAGGCCAAAGTGACTCACCTTCTAGCTCTGCCTTTACCGCCCTTTCTTTGGGGGAATAACCTAGGTCAGCACCCCCCAACGTGTGACTGGGGAAACACGAAGCTGCTGAGAAGCAACTTTTTAAAAAAGAAAAAATAGGTGTTTAGTTTCATGTAACTCAGCAGTTCTCACACCCACTTGACCCCAGAACCTTTTATTGGTAGTTCCCGGAACACTTGGTGACGCAAGCTAAGGACACCACCGCCCCTCACCTCTCCTAAGACAATCCGGACATCGAGGTGTGGATTAGCCTCTCAGCAATAATTCAACCGCAGCCTGAGTGTGAAGAAACAGAAAAGCTGCCAAGTACTAATGACTGACTGAGGGACTCATTTATCTCCGTTGAGCCTCAGTTTCCTCATCTATGACATGAAGGAAGCATAAGTTTGTCTTAGGGATTAATAAACAAATGCATTGAACGGGTTCCATGTAACTGCCTGACCTATAGCAAGACTCAATGAGTGTTAGTGATTACTTTTTGAAAGTATATTAAATGCTGAAACCACATGAGACTTGTGAAATACTGTATAAACTATGTAGTACTATATAAATGTCACTAGTTAGTTGTTACCGTTATCACAAACTTGCAGGTCTCTGTGAAATGCTGCCATCCAATTAAGTCCTCTGTGCCCACAGAAAATACTCAATTGTTAAAGATTGATTACTCAGCTCGTAAAGGCGGCATTGTTCATGTGGTTCTGACCCTCAATGGAAAGCAGCAAAAGTCCTGCTTTCCCCACTCTGTAAATGGAAACTGCTTTTCAAGAAGCCACCTCCTTGTGAAAGGAGAAGCAAAGCACATGGCTAGGGGGGCTTTGCCATCAGTAAAGTGGGAGAGAACAAAGATCATTTAAGCAGATCATAAGAAAGTTTAAAATAGTAATCCACAAGGATCTTTAGAATTTTGTGTTCGGGTGATCAATTCCTAACTAAGTGACCTTAAACTGGAATTTCAAATATCGTGTGAAAACTAGAGGTACTAGAAAGTGATCCATCGTGTGGATACTGCACAGCGCGCCCGGCAGCAGCTGGTGAGGAGCCCTTGTTTCTCTCTACAGCAGTTTCTGACAACAGGAGCTTTCGTGAATGTTTCTTTTTCCCACACATTTTGGTTGTTCATCTGGATTCTCAGAGGAGGCAGGTGACACCCTTAGCATAAGCCTGGCTTGTTGGCGCCCAGCAGATTGGAGTCCAGGCACTTGGAAGGGCATGTTATCCCTCCGAAAGAGGCTAACTGTCTACCAAGGAGCCCAGGATGTGCTGGAGGAAGCTGTGAAAACATGCTGTGGACGTGGGTGCACAGTCGTGCTTGCCCACCCGACTGTGGGCACGTGGTGCATGAACGCCACCAACCACCCAGACGCTCCATCGCCCGGTCCTCTCCTGGGTTTGCATGTCGGGCATGACAACAGAAACCAGAGCCGGCTCTCGTCCTCCTAGATCTCGTCTCCCTTTTCCTGTCCACCCCCCACTCCCCACCTTCCTCACTCTCTTTTCCCCAAAGAAAATGCCTTGTCTATGTTAACACTTTCCAGTTTACAAAGCAATTTTACAGTTGCCCCTAACACATGGGCTTGAGAGCCCAGGTAGAGCAGTGTGTGTTTGAATCTAGTTCTAGGTCAGGCTCTTGTGATCTTGAGCAAGGTTGGCTGACTTCTTTAAGAACAGTAAAATTCAGGTAAGCATGCCTACCTCAAAAAGGTATTGGGAGGATTAAGTGGCCTGATGTACTAGAGCATTTTCCACAGTGCCTGCATGGAGGAAATACTGTTTAGGGCAGCAGCTATTAGTCTTAGGCCCTCCGAGTTAGGGGCTCATCACACGTTTTACATAAGAGGAGACTGAGGCACAAAAGGAGGCTGACTGCCCAGGACCACTCCATTAGTAGGATCCAGAACTGGATTTTGAACCCAGGCACTTGACTACCTGGACATTTTTCATCACTCTGACTCCTGTCTTTTATTTTTTGTCCCATCCTCCACACAACCCAAGAAATGTGTTTTTTAGTTATATAGAGAATGATTCTGCCGTGAGATTTGCTTCATTTTCTGGCTCTTGTGGCCAAGAACTGACTTGATTCCCACCATTCTACAGTGGCCAGGCTCATAGCTTTAAATATATAATAAAAAAATATATAAATATACTATATGCTTAATATTTTGCATATATACATGTATTATATACATATAATATTCATGTAATGTACACATGTGTACATATATATGTGTGTACGTGTATATTAAACTGCATATAATTTTTTGTCTAAGAAAAATTAGACAAATTTCAGGTAAATTAGGTATGGAAAATCCTCGGTGACATTCAGGGGCACATTCAAGAACAAAGCAGAGGCCATTCAGTGAGAGAAGAGAGAAAACAAATTCGTGTCCATGTGATTCCAATTTTGCTGCAGCATTGCTGATTCAGTGTTTTCATTTCTTCAAAGAAATATTTGCAGTCGCTCTTATATTTAACAAGCCAGTTTGTGCTTAATGTTTTATAAATACAAAATAAGAATACAAGTTTTAAAAAGAGCAAGAACACACAGTAACACTGAATAGTGCTGAGAAGGCATCATAATTTGGAACAATGTATTTGATGTACCAGAAAAGAATTTCTCTGGGTACAGTTTGGATAGTATTATCTTAGAACTTAAGAAAAATGCACATAAACTGTTAAGACATTATCAAATATAATCATGTTAAGAAGTCAGAAGACAACTAGTTTTCTCATAAATAAACAGTCATAAATAAAACCTACCTTTTATTACAACCTGTCTTGAAAAGTAGATGGGAATTTTCTTTCACATTAAAATTAATCTCTGTAATAGCCCTTTAAAATGCATTTTATTAATATTAGACTCATTTGAAAAACCTCAAAAGTGGAGAATGCGTTTGGAAGTGAGGGGTATAGGTAGTTTCTTCGATCCTTTGGAGTATAACTGTGAGGGGTATAGGTAGTTTCTTCGATCCTTTGGAGTAGACCCAATAGTTCTTAAAGCTGGTGTCCTTATAGTCTGACTTCCAAAATTTTCCAGTCTTAGATTGTTATCAGAAGGACAGGAAAGCTCAGAAAATACAAAGGCATCTCCATGGGACCACTGTATAAATGAGTCATTTCACCCAGAGTAGAAACTTTTCCATAAAATAAGGTACTTTTAATCATAAACAGTGCAAATAACATACAAGTAGGATGTAATGTATAAACTCCCCGAGTTTTCGGTTCCAAGACTTAAATCATGCTGTAATAGAAAGCTATAGGGAGATGTGCTTGAATCCTGACTCTCCCACTATGAGCTGTGTGTTTTCACACGAAACATTTAGCCTCCATGAGCTTTTATTTCCTTGTTATAAAGTGGAGATAATAATACATACCTCAAAGGTGCTGTGAGGAATGGGTAGGATGTGAGGCATAAAAGCTCCCAGCAGGGGTTAGACACACGATCGAGTTCTGTAAATGTTGGCTGAAATGGAATACTAATGGAAGCCGGAGCAAGACGCGTCCAGTCCTTAAGGGCAAATATATGTGGCTTCCAATTCCCTACTGCCCCCACCCCACCCCAAATCCCTGGAGTAGCATTCCAGAGAATAGTGGGTTTCCAGTCCATCAAACTGGACTGGATATTTCCTTGTGAAGATCTCAAAATTCTTCTTAGATAGAACTTCATTCTCAAAAAGTAAAGAATCATGCATTTTCTTTGAAAGCACCAGTTTCCAAACTTGAGGGGGTTTTATTTGTTTGTTTTATGTTGTCAGAAGGAGCACAATCTTTATTAAACTGAAATTTTATGTTTAAGCACATTCTCTATAAAATCAGTAGAAGCTGTGTCTGTGATGGTGAAGGCGTGTGGGTTTGGAATGGGGTAGGGTCTGCCTCCAGCCAGCTTGCCTTCTCTCCAACGCCCCACCTCTTCCACATCCCGCAGAGGGCCCCAATATAACTCTCAGAATTCCTTAGGATGGTGTGAAAACTTCTGTTTTAAAGAGACAAATAAGCCTTACCATTCTAGGGTAGGAAAGCTGTTAGCAATAGTCTGTTACAACACTCATGACAGTGATCCTGCTCTTTCATCAGCTAAATAGAAACATGCATAATTCTGGGAAACTCAGGATGTTAGATACCAGTAGGGTCGCCATGTATTGAGAAGTCACCACCAGGGATCCACACCCTTATACTTGATCTTAGCCAAAAAGCCGGGAAGAAATCCCATACCCTTATTATTTCAAATTCTTGTGATTTTTTAAACTTTCTGGATTTTGTTACTTAATAAAAGCTCAAGGTGGAATTTATTTTAACCTCACTTGTTAGCCTATCCTTAGTATTCATTTGGCAGTGAGTGGCAAAATGGAATTCACATAGGGTATTTCTGGGCATAAGAGCAAAACTGCAAGTTTCAGTATTCTGCAGGCTCAAATTCATCTAATGGTTAACACCTCATTGCAACATCCTCCAAAAGTAGGATGGATTGCAGTAGATGCAATCCATCTGGGTCTAAACTGAGCAAAGCAGGCCTAGCAACATGGGAGTGTTATAGACGAGGTCATGTCCTGGAGTCGTGTTTACCTCAATCTCCCAAGCGGAAGGAATAAAGAAAGTACTGTGCTTTAATTTGGGGACTATTTATACACCTTAGTAATTACAGATGTGAAAGCAATGTCTTTTGTAAGAAAGTTCTGGCTAAAACCATACTTTTAAGGATCTGGATAATAGCTTTCCAGTAGCTATTTGTATTTCTCTTCAGATCGACTATCAGCAGTATCTTTATTTACAGAAATGTGCTCCACACGGTTAAATCTAAAGCTATTACATTTCAGAAAGAAGAAAGAACCCCTTTATTGGTTGAAAGCAGGCAAAAGGATATCTGTACTAATCCTCTGTAGCTCCAAACGTTTTCCCGAGCACCGCATGTAACAGTTAAATCATTTTAACTATTGAGTGAGAGTGAATAACTACACAGCACTTTGCAATTTAAGCTCTTCTTTTAAATAATACATATTACTATTTTTGCTCATAAATTAATTTCCATGCAAAACCTTATTTTTAATGGCAAGTGTTAATAATACACAAGCTGTACTATTTCCTACATAGAACATTATCCATTAATACAGCTTGCTTCAATCTCTTGGAAAAAGGGCCCTTTCAAATCAGTGAGTGGCCTCTAATCTAATAAATTCAGATCAGTCTGAATTTGTTACACTCTGCTCGTTTTACCCTTTTTCATCTAAAAGCTTAAACTAAAGAGATTTATTTAATCCTAGACTTTCTGTTTGCTCTTAGAGAGATGCAAGAAAAATTTCTTGAAAGAATCATGTTTTGCTAGTTGCGAACTGTAGAGAAACAGAGCATGTGGGGCTGGAAGACACTGGGAAGACTGACTTAGAAGCAAGCCTGCTGCTCAACCTTCTGGCTGAAGATCTGAAAGCGCCAATATCCTGGTCTGAACGGGTGGCTGAGTTGCACAAATATCCATGCTGTTGTGTGATTAGTCACAGGAAGGCGAAACTGTGAGCCATTGCAATGCAAGCAAATTAAAACAAACAAACAAAAACTCAAAAAAACCAAAACTGTAATTTAGTGCAGCATGCAGGGATAAAATGCTGTTTTATTGCCAACAGCCACAGATTATATTCCAATGCTAGCCAGAAAGTTTAGAAGTTCATAAGACAAGACTCAGATTCAAGAGGAAGGAGCACACATATGCATCAACTACTTTTGCTCCTCTTGTGTCCTTTTAAAATGGTAGAAAATGGTAAAAATGGTTTTTTTAAGGAGCCTATACAATGTTGATTAGAAAGGAATCAAGCAGAAGAACAGAAAGTTCAAAGGAACCAGGAAGACAGAAAGCAAATATGATGAGATGAATGAAAAAAAAAAAAATGGAGTAGGGAAAACAGCACTTTGAAACCATATTGCTCAATGAAACTCCAAGATCTAGGTCAACTAACACGAACAGGAATGGGACCTCGGACACCCATCAAAGTAATTAATAAAGAACTGAATGTAGAACAGCTGAGCCAATTGGTCCCTTGCAATGTCCAGAGTTATAATGGCTAACATTTAATGAAGACTCACAAAAGTCAGGTACTCATTGAATCTTCATAACAACCCTCTGAAGTAGGTACTATTATTATCCTATTTGTTAAACAAAGAAACTGAGGCACACAGATGATAAGCAACTTATAGTTGCATGGCTAATAAGTGATAGAACAGGAATTCAAACCCAAGAACAGTTTGAATCCAGAAAACATGTCATAAATAGCCATGCTGTGCCACACTGCCACAGAAGGCCAATTGAAAGCCACCTTTATGAAACTGGAAGGCTTTGGATTCGGAATGGCAGACCAAGCACAAGCTCCAGCCTCACCTTCTTGTACCATCCCTAGAAATAGTAGCAGCCAAAAATGTTAGTATTCATCTTTACAGTGAAAAACAAGGAATGCACTGTCCCTAGAAATAATGGCAACAAGAAAAATTTAGTATTTATTTCTACCGTGAAAAACAAGGACCGACATAGGACCAGAAACTCTGAGGACTCCTAAAAGACAGAAGTCAAATGGGATCAGATTAAAGAAGGAAAACACAAATCAAAGCACCTACAAGAAAGAAGCACTGCTGAATAAAAAGGGGAAGGAGGCCCAAAGGTGCTTGAAACCCAGATGTGGCAGTTACTAGAGAGAGGAGTGGGACTTGGGGCAGCTAATAAGACAAGCACTCCTACCTCGGGCTATGGGGCTCAGCAACAGAAATGCCGGCCCTCAGTGAGAACTGTGACTGCAGGCATTTGGGTCACAGACACGGAACAGAGCCTGGGTAAAATGAAGGGAAACAGGTATCCAGGTATCCACTATACCCCGAAGACTGCCTACGTGCTCTAAGCACTTCTGCCCCTCATCCACAGTCCTGGAGAGTATACTCAGCAGACAGCACACGCTGATCCTCCCCCAAAAGCAGGCTTCACAGACAGACTAACAGGGAACCTCCCATCTGAAGAAGAATGCAAAACCATGAATCACCAATATTTGATGTAGAGGCACCGAACATAACAAATGGAAGCACCTGCATCCTGAGGAAACAGGGAAAACAGAATAAAACCTTAGGGTAGATATCAACGACATCCTTAAAGACGTAAAAGTGCATATGACATCCATAAAGTATTAAGTGTAGATCTTGAAAACTAAAAATTGGATCACTTAAATTAGAAATCAAAAACTGAACAGCTAAACTAAGTATCAAATGGGACAATGAAAAGCAAATTAATGAGCTAGATGATCAGACTAAGGAACTGACAACACAATTCAAAAGGACAAAGAGATTAAACGTACAATGAAATGTAAAGAGGCTTGGAGAATAGACCCAAAGGTTCCAATATTTATATAATTATTATCCCAGAAAGGAGATTATATAGTATTGAAAGGATAAAATATTCAAGGCAGTAATAGAAGAACGTTTTCTACTGCTGAAGACAGGCATCCTCAAGATGGAAGAACCCACAAGTGTCAAGCAGGGTGAATGAGAAACACCCATTATTGCATAAATTCAAACTCCAAAGATAGAGACAAAATCTTAAATGCTTCATAGAATAAGAATATCCTGATTCTGTATAAAAGAAAGGGGAATCAGACTGACATACACTACCTTATCATCCACAGTATGTACATGAAAGAATGTCTTCTTGGGGCTGTCTCTTAAAAACTCACGTGGGAAAATTATTTTGAGCCTAGAATTCTATGCCCAGCAATCTCTCATTCAAGAGTGAATCAAATTGAAGACATTTTTGAACACACAGGAATCAAAACTTTTTTTAACCTATGAACCCTCTCTCAAAGAATTATTAAAGTTGTACATCAGCAAAAAAAAAAAGCAAAGTGATTTGATACAAAAAAGCAATGATAAGTAAAAGTAATAATATAAATAACATCTTAAAATATAATATATGGACTATATCTTAAATATACTTTCATAATATATAGCAATATAATTATATACAAACATTGCATAACATTTATTATATTCTTATGTACTAGTATATAATATTAATATATAGTACTTTATATAATATATAAATATAATAATAATATCAATAAAAGATATATATCAAGTATATAACTATTCCTAACAATCTGGAACTAAAATTCTAGATAATCTCAAAAAGAGAAATAGCTGGGGGACGTGGATGAGGAAATACCAGCATTTTAAGGTTCTTATCTTTTTGGGAGGAGAAATTACATAGATATTAAATAACTTAATGATATTGATAGAAAATATATTTAATTATTAATATTCAATTTTTAAAACCAACCACCAGAAGATTAGAAACATAAAGACTGTAAAGTTTCCACACTTTAGCATGGGAGATGGAAATGAAACAGGAAAGTAATCTATCCTGAAAGAGGAAACAGAAGGAAAAAAGTTCTAAAAAGAAAGACAACTAGAAAACACAAAATAAGATGGCAAGTAAAGTAAATCTAAATATATCATTAATTATAATAAATATGAATGAGTTTTAAAAGGTTTAAAATAAAAGACATTAATTCAATAAGCATAAAACAAGAAATTATAACAACAAAATTTTGGAAGATGGAAACAAAGATAAATGGTTACTAACTTAGCAGACCTGATACTAAAACAGAAAGTGTCTGGATTCGGGGACACAGGACACAGCTGAGGGATGAGTTACCACATTAAAAACAGACGGATAAGTGAAAGTCTGTGTACACAGAGAATCTTGAGAACCATCACTCTATTCCCAGCATGTTTTCAGTGATGCTGCTATTCCCCAGGCAGAATACTGGGAGATTCTTTTCTGGGGAATAAGAACAGCCAAAAAAAAAAAAAGAAGAAGAAAGAAAAAGACCTAAGGATACTGACATTAGAGATTTCTCCTAGGGGGGATACCCTGGGGGGATACCTACGGTCAGCATGTCCTACCATGTCACAAAGCTTCCCATCAGCTTGTTAGTGCCCCATTCTTAAATGAGCGTAGAACCAAGGATCAATATATATCTGAGAAGAGTCTAATAGGAAAGATCCACATACAGAATAAAGCAAGTTGGAAGACACAGAGTCTGTTTTAAAGAAAACTTTTAAAAAATTAATTCATTCATTCATTCATTAATAATCTCAGAGAAATGAGAAACTATTACACCCATAAAATAAGAATAGGATGCTTTTAATAAGGAGCATTCAGAGCAAAAAAAGATCTCTTAAAAATTAGGTATATTATGAATAAATTTTAAAATTTATCTGGGAACAAAGAAACAACCCTAAAAACTTTTAAAGGGTAAAAACAGGTTGTATGCAAAAAAAAAAAAAATCAAAATTGCATCAGACTTTTCAATGACAAAACTGGAGGCTTGAAGAATAGATCAATGTCCTCAAAAATCCTGGGGGAAATGGATTCCAACAAAGAATTTCATATCCAGTTAATTGTTAATTAATTATGATGGTAGAAAGTTCTCAAAAACTTACATTCCATGCACTCTTTCTCAAGAAGCTACTGGAAGAAGTGTTCCTCCAAAATGAGTAAGTGAAACAAGAAATAACATATGTGATTCTGGAACAGGGAATTCAACACAAGTGAAAATTCCCCAAATTATGGTGAAAGGAGACCCTCAAAAGACAGCTGTGTAGAAAGCCTGGGAAGAAACAAGTCCAAGTTGGAGAAGTTCAAATATTTCCAGAAGAGAGTTCTGCAGAAAGAAAAAATTTATGGTCAGATGTGCTCAAATACATCAAAAGCATATTTAAATGATCAGCAGAATTTGGGTATAAATTAATGATAAATATATTTTAAAAACTGAAATAAAAAAGAAAATAACTCCAAGGAGAGCAAGAAGAGGTGCAAGAGAGCTTTGAATAAAGTTTACTACTCATGAAAATATAATATGAATCTAACCAAAGTTAAGTAAAAGTTTATCAGAAGGATAGGAGGAATGGAAGACTGTTTGGGGAAGTAATGAAAGAATGCTAAATTTCAGTCTCTATAATGGGAAATCAATAGATAATGCTTCAAACAAACAAAAAAAAAGCAAGAGGTGGCAGTAAAACATGTTATATTTAATAAGCCTCTTGACTCTTTTATTCAAAACAGCAATAATTGCGAAGGACTCATATAATTATTTCGCTAAAAATAATTTTTTTTATTTCAGCATATTATGGGGGTACAGATGTTTAGGTTACGTATGTTGCCCTTGCTCCCCCCTGCTGCCCTAAAAATAAATTTTTAAAGACTCACACCTACCTACAAAGAAATGAGAAACACACTGGCAACAAGCCATCAACAACACTGCATAGTAGCCTACCAAGTTAATAAATATGTTTTTAAAAACTAAAAGAAAAAAGAAAATAATTCCAGGGAGAACAAAAAGAGTTGCTCTTCAAAATTCCAAGGAAAAATAATTTTCAACCCAGAATTGTATACCTATCGAAACTACGAATATTGTAAGAATAAAGATATTTTCAGCTATGTATGGATTCAGAAAATTCACATTCATGCATCCCACATGAAAAGTATTTCCCTAAAAAACACTTCAGCAAAACTGAAAGGAATGCAAGAAAGACTATGACATGCGATACAAGCAACCATGGCAACTGAGTATTACCCAAAAGAAGAAAAGAAACTGAAGATGCAATTAGGATATTCTTTTCCCAGTAGTTAGATTTCAGAAAGAGTACTATAGTTTTTTTTTTTTTAATGAGCAAAAAGAAAATTTGATTTTGGCAATGAAGAATATTGTAATACCGCAAATGTTATTTTAATTTAAGGTTAAAGTTTTAAAATCAATCTACAGGTAAATCAGGGAATGCTGAATTATACTTAAAGATCATATTCTAAATGTTATAAACTTTTACCATGAAAAATAAGAATAAAACTCTTTTTAAAAGCAGAACATTGAATGGGGTTGTGGTTGAGGTACTGTATACTAAATTCCTCATTTTTCATAGTTAAGAATTAAAAGATATGATCTAAGTTGTGAATTATAAATTATGAATCATACATATTTTATTTAAATTATGAAGAAAAGTACCAGAAGATATAAAACAGAAGCAATTATAAGTGGTACTAGTGCTACCTTTGGGAAGTGAATTAGGGGCAGGAAGAGATAACAACTATTGTAACATTTTTCATTTTGTACGTTTTTTTATATGGTTTAGACATTTTTACTATGCCTAGATAAAACTTTAATTTTTATAAAAGACCAACTTAAAGATGAAAAACGAAAATGAAGGTGGATCCTCACCAAGAGGGTATTGGTAGTATATCCTCCAATAGCTCACAATGTATCCACGCAATGGAACCCTAGGTGGATGCAGAGAGGACTAAAGGAGATCTCAAGGCCCTCATGGAAGGATGTCCACAATGAGATATTGGTGAAAATGGTTTTCATTCATTTGCTAATTAATTTAATCAATCAATATTAATTAAGTGCTTATTATGTGCCTAGCACTGTGTTAAGTACTGGGTACACGTTGGAGGATAACAGTTCTCATGTAGACACAGGGTTTGAATCCATCTTTCTGTCGTTAGAGCCTAAGCATTTAGCCCCTAATCTATACTAAAGGTGAAGTTCCCAAGACTGTGAGAGACAATAGTAGACAAATGCGTTAATCTCATGAGGTAGCAGAGACAGGCAGGGAGGCTTAGAAAGCCATGGTGTGACTAGAATGCTAATAAAGTTAGGTAAAAGTTAATTCTGGTAATATGGGATTCCTTTGCTTTAATAAGAATAATGTACTTGAAAAGTCATCCCGTTATGTTTCTTAGGCAGCATTTAGTCACTTATTTATATCATGGGAATAATTAGAACTCATTTTATAACTTATAAAATATGCATAATGAACGATTTATAATATTAAGCCCATGATTATGGCATGTAATTATAGCATAATGGGTTTTTTTTACAAGGGTTGATAAAATTAATCTTTTATTTGGTTTTTAATAATGCCTTTTTAAAAACCCCAATGTTTAACTAATTATTAACATTTTCCTTTCCGTCTAACATGTTTGGTAAAACTCCTTCCCCTTCGCATGAAAGTATTTTTAAAGCTTTGAAGTCAGAAAGGCCTAGGCTTACATCTCAGCTCTACCATTCTCTAGCTGTGTGATTTTGGACATGTTACTTAACCCCCCTACACTTCGGATAACCACAGGTAAAGCAGAAATAAGAAGTCCTAATTTGCCAAGTTCTTTGAGGGGAAGATATAATGTACATAAAGCCTTTAGCAAGGGTGTGGAACCTGCATAGCGGTGATAAAGACAATACCAACAACCTTTATTGAGGGCTTACCATTTCCAGGCCCTTTTCTCAGTACTTTATGTGAAAAACTCATTTACTCAACAAATAGTAGCAAGCAGCAGTCACTGTTATAGCAGTGTTCAGTCTGAGGATTGTATTTCCTTCCACCATTTCCCTGTCAAAAACACAGAGTTCTGGAAGCTTTTATTAATAAAACATCTTGTAGCTCTTTGGTATTTACCTAAATGAGTTGAAAACTATGTCAACACAAAAACCTACACGCAAATGTTAATAGTAGCTTTATTTATAATTGCCCAAACTTAGAAGCAACTAAGATGTTCTAGTGACTGGATAAACAAACTGTGGTGTATCCACACCATGGAATATTATCCAGCCATAAAAAGAAGTGAGCTATCGAGCCACAAAAAGACATGGAAAAGACTGAAATGCATATTGCTAAGTGAAAGAAGCCAATTTGAAAAGGCTATATACGCATGGTTCCAACCATATGACATTCTGGGAAAGGCATACCATAGAGACAACAAAAACGAGCAGTGGTTGCCAGGGGTTTTGGTTGGGGGAGGTGGGAAGGAATGACTAGGTGGAACACAAAGGATTTTTAAGGTAGTAAAACTATTTTGCATAATACTGTCATAGTGAATACATACCATTATACATTTGTCAAAACATGTAGAACACAAAGAGTGAACACTAATGTCAACTATGGACTTCAGTTAATAATAATGGATTTAATATCAATTTTAATACTGGACCGTCAATTGTAACAATGTATCACACTAATGTAAGACGTTAATAGTAGGGGAAACTCTTTGGGGGCTGGGAGGAGTAGCGTATGGGAACTCCGTACTTCCCGCTCAGATTTTCTGTAAACCTAAAACTGCTCTGAAAAATAAAGTCAGTTAATTTTTTAAAACCTCATCAACTGTACACTTTAAAAATATAAAGTTGTTCCAGAAAGTTAAGTAATGAAAATATTAATTTTTCCTAAAAAAAGGTCATTGTAAATAACTAAAAGTTGGGAATTGTCTTACTTAAATAAGATTAAATATAATTGGGTTCCTTACTATATTATCACTGCTTATTTTTCACACACACACCTGCACACACGTGTGCACACACACAAGAAAAAAAAGAAAAAATGACTCAGAGACTAAATAAAGGGCCCCACTTCAGCTATGCTGAACAATCTCAGACATAGAGGAATCTGCAAGTCATTGATTCTTAGTGTGGTCCACACAATAGCAGCACCAGCAGCATTTGTGTCGCCTGGTATTTGTCGGAAATCCAAATTCTCAGGCTCTGCTCACTCGCTGAATGAGTGGCTAGGGCCGGGCAATCTGTGCTTTAACAAGCTCAGGTGGTTCTGATGCTGCTGAAGTTTGATAACTACTCCTCTATGTCAACAGATTTCTATCTTTTTTTTAGCAGACACACAGATGAGCAAAAGATCCCATGCTTGATAATGGAGCTTCAGCTTAGGACTAGGGTGAGCTCAGGGAGGTGCCAAAACATGCAATAATCATGATGAATAATATTTTTGTGCAATATTAAAAAAATCAATATTAATGCAAAAAAAATGCATGATGAACAAAATACCAGAATTTTCAACAAAGACAGGATCAGTGTTACTGATATTCCCTTTCAACTCAAGCCACAGTATGGTTCTGCAGGCACTGCTTCAGCGCCTGGGAAAGGCTCAGGGTTGAGGTCCCCGATGGCAGCGCCAGCCCTCTCTCTTGACTGGCAGCACACACCCACACCCGTGTGTCACTCCATCCTCTGTGAGAGTCATTGTCTCTCCTCTTTGCCTGCTTAGACCTCCCTCACTACATCCATTAAAAAGTGATTCTAATTGAGTGGAAACTACTAGCACTTCTAAAAGAAACTAATTACTGTTCCCAAGAAATTTACCTTTTCTGTGGGAACATTGAGTCTACACACAGAAATAATAGCAGAGAAGCCCAAAACAGTCTCTCTTCATGCAAGGTACAACAGTGCTGAGTGTGGAAATTCTGAGGAATCACGAAGAAGAGCAAACTGGGCCATGCGCAGTTCATTTGATCACGTAGTAAAAGTGCTCTGTGAACTGCCTGTCACCGCAGGAATGTTAGCTGGGGTTATTATTTTCTTCCCGGGACACACCAGCTATAAGCCATCTTTAGAAGGAAGGAAGGTCTGTCGAAGGCAGAGGGGGTTAAAGAGGAAACAAATCTACCATGGCCAGGAAGAAGAAATGAGAAAACAGATGTGCTTACCTCCTATAGAAATAAAGAAAACTGAGGTAAGTGGGGCAAAGGAGGTGTGAGAGGGAACAGGGCACAGTGGGGAAAAGGCTGGGCAGGAGGCAGGCACCGCTTGTGCCTCAGGGCGAGGCTCAGCCTGAACCTCACCTGGGATCTGGAAGCTGAGAAACTGTGGGTCCTGACTCAGGTTAGACGTGACCAACAGTTAAAAGGAGCAAATGACGTTAAAACTGAATCAAGGGAGGAGCCAAGGTGGCAGACGAGAAAAGCCATCAGTCAGAGTGTCTCTGCAAAAAAGACAAATTTTAAAAGAAGAGAAAAAAATAAACTAGCAGAGAAACATAGATCGGGTGAGGGTTGGAAGGAAGGGTGCCTGAAACTACAGGGGACTCCAAGGAAAGATGTTGCAGAGGAGAACTGGAAGGAGAGGCTCCAAGAGGCTTGGAGACCAGCGACAAGGGTAGGTGGAGCGATTAACTTCCCCCTCCCTTGCATTTCGGACTGCTAGTGGCTCCTGAGCGGCTGGAGAGACCTGCCGACACCAGCCCAGAGACGGCTGCCGCCAGTGAGCAGTGGCCTCTTGCAGACTCAGCGCCAGGCTCCCAGCTCCTTCGGGACACCTCCCCATGTGCAGACCCGAGTCTATCGGCAGATGCCATGTTGCTCCATTCTCTCCTTCCCCTTCCCTACCCGTGGGTGCCAAGAGAGACAATTTAGCCATTCATTACACAGAGTCATCTCCAAGGAATGGGACCTTTCCTTTTGGGGCCCTACAGAAGACTGAGAAGTACTCAGACTGCGAGCTCCCTAACCGCCAGCCCTCCCAGGTGCTGCTTGCCTGGGACTCCAGGAGAGTGAGGCAAATCCCAAGGTGGAGTGAAATAGATCCAGATTGGGAACGCTGTACGTGATTTGAGACCAGCACTCCTCCCCGTGGCAGGGTCAGGGATTGATCTCAAGGGCCCAGGTGACAGGCCTGCAGATCAGACCCCATACACCCAGGTCAGATGGCACTGCCCCGGGGTACAGAAGGGAGATCTGTGAAAGAGCCTACTGAGAACTCTACGCCTTCAGAGGCAGATCAGTGTGCCTGAGCGGCAACCCTCTTCCCAAAAGAGGGCTGTGCACCCAGCTCAGGCTGCGATCCTGGGTAGGGAACCTCCTGGCCCACGTCACAGCCAGGACAGATCCATCAGCCTGAGGTCCTGCTTGCTGGCAGAGGCCTGGGAGAGGCCACGGAGAGAGGAAGGGTGGAGGGGAGTAGACCTGTTCCAGAGAGCGGGTCTTGGACAGCACCACCACCCAAGCGCAGACTCTCAGCTGAGTGGAGCCATTTCAGAACCCCTCCCAGCAACTTTTCACAGAAGCAAAGAACAGACCTTTGACCCCTGCTAACAGCAGTTTTGGAGCCTGAGGGCAGGCTTACCCAACCTAGCCCAACCCAGACTCACTCCCGGTCCTGTCCCTACTGAAGTGGAGAATAAGGACACACCTGGAAGTCCCAGGGCCCCACCCACCACCCGAGGCACAAGAGGGCCTCTCTAGAGGAACAAAAGCTAGCTACAGGAGCCAAAAACAGCACTGCAGCTCGCTCCTCCCTGCAAGTGCCACCTACTGACAGGGAGGTCAT
>CAUYSK010007787.1:0-15699 GCA_963575035.1 Avahi laniger | reverse complement strand
GATTTAATGCAATCGCAATCAAAATACCAATATCATATTTCACAGATCTAAACAATAATAATTCTAACTTTGGCTTCAGAAAAGAGCCTGAATAGCCAAAGCAATCTTAAGCAAAAAGAACAAATCTGGAGACATCACATTGTCAGATTTCAAACTATAATACAAGGCTATAGTAACCAAAACAGTATGGTATTGGTACAAAAATAGAGGCATAGAGCAATGGAATAGAATGGAGAACCCAGATATAAAACCATCCACATATAGCCAACTAGTCTTTGATAAAGCAGACAACAATATATACTGTGGAAAAGAAGCCCTATTCAACAAGTGGTGCTGGGAAAATTGGATGGCCACATGCAGAAGAATAAAACAGGATCTCTATCTCTCGCCACTCACAAAAATTAATTCAAGATAGATAAAGGTATTATATTTAAAGCATGAAACCATAATAACTCTAGAAGAAAATTTAGGAAAAACTGTTCTAGATATCAACCTAGGCAAAGAATTTCTGACTAAGACCCCAGTGGCAATTATAGCAACAACCAAAATAAATAAATGGGATTTGATTAGATTAAAAAGCTTCTGCACAGCTAAGGAAATAATCAACAGAATAAATAGACAACCTACAAAATGGGAGAAAATATTCACAAGCTATTCATCTAATAAAGGACTAATAACCAGATTCTACAAAGAACTCAAGCAAATCAGCAAGAGAAAAATCAAACAACCCCGTACAAATGTGGGCAAAAGACATGAATAGAAGCTTTTCAAAAGAATATAGAAAAATGACCAATAAACATATGAAAAAATGCTCAACATCACTAATCATCAGGGAAATGAAAATTAAAACTATAATGAGATATCACCTTACCCCAGTTAGAATGGCTTTTGTTAAAAAGCCAAAAACAATACATGCTGGTATGGATGCAGAGAGAAAGAAATACTTACACAATATTGGTGGGATTGCAAATTAGTACAACTTCTATGGAGATTCATCAAAGAACTAAAAGTAAACCTACCATTCAATCTAGCAATCCCACTACTGGGTATCTACCCAAAGGAAAAGGAGTCTTTTTATCAAAAAGACATCTGCACATGAATGCTTATTACAGCACAGTTCACAATTGCAAAGATGTGGAATCAACCCAAGTACCCATCAATTCATGGGTGGACTAACAAAATGTGGTTTATGTATACCATGGAATATTACTCAGCCATAAAAAGGATGAATTAGTGCCCTTTGGAACAATTTGGATGGAATTGGAGACCATTATCCTAGGTGAAGTATCTAAGGAATGGAAAAACAAACACCACTATTAAATTGGAACTAACCAATGAGCACATATGTGCACAGAGGGAAGTAAAACTCAGTGGAAATAAAGCAGAGGGCTAGGGGAGGAGGGGAGGGTTGAAAACCTATCTAATGGGTACAGTGAACACTATCTAGGTGATAGACACACTTATAGCCCTGATTCAAGCATTACAAAAGTGATCCATGTAACCAAAAACATTTGTACCCCCGTAATATTTTGAAATTTAAAAAAACCTCCTTACAAACATTCATATACAAGTCTTTGTGTAGACACAAGCTTTCTTTTCTCTTGGGTAAATACCAGGGAGTCGACTGGTTGGGTCATATGGCAGGTATATGTTTACCTTTTTAGGAAACTGCAAAATAGTTTTCTAAAGCAGTTGTACCATTTTTTGAGAGTTCCATTTGATCCACAACTGTAACTCTCCAGTTTCAGTTGCTTCGCCTCCTTGCCAATGCTTCATATGGTGAGTCTTTAACTTTAGCCACTCTAAGATGTATGCAGTGATGTCTCATTGTGGTTTAATTTGCATTACCCTAATGCCTAATGTTGTCGATCATCTTTTCCTATCCTATTTGACATCTGTGTACCTTCTTTGGTGAAAAAGGTGTTAAAATGTTTTATCTATCTTTTATTGGGTTATTTTCTTTCTTATCATTGAGTTCTGAGAGTTATTTATGTATTAATACAACTCCTTTACTAGATATGAGATTTGCAAATACATTCTCTCAGTCTATGACATGTCTTTTCACTTTCTTAAAAGGGCCTTTTGAAGTGGGTTCCATTTTTTTAAATTCCTAGGCTAATCGTTGGGGGATATAATTTAAATAATGCATTTTAGCTTTTCTAAGAATACCCTATATAGGGAATTATAAAGCAAAACAGGAATTTCAAAACAGAATGTCAATTGAAACAGAATTTGCTGATTTGGTAATAACTATTTGATGTGACCAAGTTTCTGAAGTACAGGTGGTCCCAGTTACAGACAAGATACGTTCCTGAGAACGTCTTTAGGTAGGATTTGTATGTAATTCAGATTCCTGAAGAATAGCGCATATACTGTAATAATAATAATAATAACAATAACAACACTATATTGGCTCATGTGGTAATAATAATACAGTATAATATTGTAATAATAATAATACCCTTGTACTGTAGTAATAAATTACAGAAACTATTGTGCTTTCTTTTAATTCAAACAAACAGAACATAAAAACAAACTCATACAAAAAGTTTAGGTAGAAGATAGGAGAAATTTCAAAAAAGAATTTTAGAGGTCAGAACTCAACTCACCTGTAATGTTGCATCAATGTCTTGCTTACTGGAAGGGGCATTTTTGAGGCAAGAAGGTAGCTAACCATTAATCCATTAATCAGAAGGTGATGATGGAAATGGTGCTGGAGAGGATGGAGTGGGTGCTGGAGAATCAGGATTTGATTCTGTTGCTGGAGGAGGGAAGCTTACACTGAAATCTGTTTCTTAAGAAAGGTATCTAGGGTTGTTTGCACAGCTTTTTTTTTTTTCTTCATCATAAATGGCCTTGTAGCAGCTGATATTCTCATCAACTGTATGGTAAACCTTTGTGAACTGCTCAATGTTAGGATCTTGCTCCCCAAGCTTAGCAAATCCTGCTTCCATGAGACGAAAGTCTTCAGCTAATTATTTTGTCATCAACTTTCTCGGCCCTGGATCTTCTGATTTTTGTGTTTCTATCAGCTGCTTTGCTATCTATCTATGAGACTAGCTGCTAGCATGAAGATGCTGCTCCAACAAACCGCTTATACCATGCAGGTTTGTTTACATACATGGAAGAAACTAGTTCCAAATTATTAATTTAATTATTTAACTATAAATTATCCTTACTGGGAACCTTGGGAGCCAATGCGTAAGTACAGAACACCGTAAGTCAGGTCGTCCATAACCCAGGGACTGCCTGTACTCTTCATCAAGTAAATTAACATGTTAAGTGATTAACTTGATCCTACTAAATTAGTAGAGTATAATTCTGTACTGCACTTCTAGTCCAATTTGAGGGTTTGTTTTGAACTATTCTAGAAAATTTTATACAATTAAACTGGTATTTTAAAGGCAACGATTAATGTTGAGAACAAAAGGACTCATAAAATAGTCCATGTTTTAGGCTCAACAACTATTAGTACAAGAGATTTGGAGAAAATAACTGCAATTGGAAGGTCTGGTTCTGGGTGTCATTTGCCTTCTGAATCTCCTACCAACCGCTGGCTCTCTCTGTATGTCTCATAGCCAGGCCAGCCAAGGCAAAACTCCCTATCGATC
Source organism: Avahi laniger (assembly GCA_963575035.1). Lineage (NCBI taxonomy): Eukaryota > Metazoa > Chordata > Mammalia > Primates > Indriidae > Avahi > Avahi laniger. The sequence continues at coordinate 12,088 of CAUYSK010007787.1, read as the reverse complement.
GGGGCCCCACCATCTCTGCTGGGCAGATCTCACATGCATCATCTAGAGCTCGGCGAAGAGGGCTGGTGGGACTTCCTCAGAAAGAGCCATGGTGGGAAGCGTTTCTCTGTAATCAAACCATTTCACATTCATTATCTGACCTAAACTGTAGCCGCGGCTGCTTTTCACTCCTGAGCTCTGTAGCGAAGGAATGAATACTTACTTGAAACACATAACGTTCAGAGAGAAGGGGAAACGCCAAAGTCTGAAAGAGAAAATGGCCTCCTCAGTTAGGTTCCTCCTCGTATTTATTTCCAAGGACACGTGCAAAGGATCAGGGCCATTGCTAATTTCTTTAACAACTTCCATACAGGTCAGCTGTTTTCTGCTGAACAATTCCCTGATCAGACGTAATCCAAGTACCTGGAAGTGTTCAATATCACCTACAGTGTCTAAACATCAGCTTTTTGCAGAAAAGACTTTACACAGATGTGTACTGATAGTACTCTGCATCTGCGTGTTCATGTGTTTAGGACACATCTGTATATTTACATGTAACCCAAATGTTTACCAGGGTCTTCTTACTGCTCAAGAGCTGAATAAGATGGTGCATCTTCCCATCCAGGTCTGTGGAAGCACAGTGTGTTCTGTGAAATTTCCTCAGAGTCCTAACGCATGATGTGGGAAGGGGGAAAATGGTTCTGAAGTCATAGTTTTGCCTTCTGTCCCCACTAATTTGGTTTATATGTGAAAGTATGGCCACCCCATGCTTGTTTCTCTATACTGTTTCAAACACAGACCTGGACATTTTCTATGATTGATACACAGAAATTCTATACACAAGGGCGTTTTGTGGGTAGTAGTCATCACTGAAGTTTTGGAGAAGATAGTAGAAAGAGTTCAACACATCGGTGCACACAATTTCAAGTTGTATGTGAGACACTGTGTTCTGAAAAGTTCTTTGTTCATTTGCACCAAGAAGTTTTCACTGTCTGCCTTCACTGTCTGCCTTGTTCCAAGGGAGCGTCACAGCTCCAAGCCTTTGGGGGGATTTCTCTCTGTCCCTTTTCTACTCAGAAACCAGCTGATACACGAAAACATGTTATAGGTGTTTCACTATCTTTTGCATTGCTACACCCATAACCTCAAGATCTCACCTTCTATCTCAAGAGGCTCATGAGTTATTTTTCTAAACAAAGAATGCTCTCATTCTGAGGTATTCTGGTGCCAGCTAAAATTATATTGTTATTTTACCATACCCTTTAAACATAGTCACCTGTTCAGCATATGCAAATGTACACCTTTCGGCTAGTCTCCTTCATTTTTATTGGAATGAATTTTAATTGTTATTTATCCTCTATTGGTGATGGACATATTATGGTTTTGGCATTCCGGATGAGCTGACATGCTCAGCTGTGACACAGTATTTACAATTCTGCAAAGGAAGCCTCTCTCTGGTCCTTCTGGCCCTAGCACACAGGCAGAGAGCAGGTCTTTCCAGAAACTTTCCAGTTTCAGGGTCAGTTGAGCAGTTCAGCCAGAGAAGGCAGCAGACAGTAGGGGCTCATTGTTGAGAGACTTCTTTAGCATCCTCTTGGCTGCTCTAGACACTGCCAGGACTCTGTGTTTCTACTTGCTGCTCTTGTTCTTGACTGCAGACAAAAGGGAGCCCAGCTGCAGAAGGGCTTTTGGCAGAGCTGAGGTGGGGAGGTGGGGGAAGAAGGAAGCTTGGTTGTTTTACAGGGCACTTGACTGGCTGGAGTCAATGGCAGCGGGCCCACCAGGATGGCACTTCTTGGGTGCACAGAGGTGTGCTACCCACTTTGAGCCGGAACAGGGAGGCCTAAGTTTATTGTCTGCCCAAAAGTAGCTTCTCTGGAAGTCTTTACAGACAAATTTCTTCTCCCGAAGGCTGATTCCTTTAAAAGGAACTCAGATTTCTGCAATGATCTAGGAGAAAATGCCTAGATACAAATAAAGACTTTTTTGATTCTTCCCCTTGTGCTTCTTTCTGAAACTTCCACATGCCATGGAGTGAATGAGGTCACTATGCCACCTTGGGGCAGTAACTGAAATCTCTTTGAGATTTAGTTTCCTCTTCTGTGAAATGGCAATAATGTAATTGTGCCTACCTGAGGGTGCTTGTGAAGAAGATTAAATCAGTTACCTACACAGGAGCTCAACACAGTGCCTGTTTCACTAGAATCTCTCAGTAAATGGAAGCTGCTAATGACAGTAATAGCCATAATAACCAAATTCCCAGGAGGTTCACTACGAAGACAAAAACCTAACCAGTTGGCATGTGCTGGCCAGGTGACCAAAGAACTCCTAGGAAAGCTTGACTTTTCCCAGTGTAAGCCCTGAAAAAATTAGTTCCCTGATTATGCTCCTTGAATTTCCCTTTCTCCCATGCTTTCTGGCTTTTTGCTGGCTTAAAAAACTGGGCTTAAACTGCTGCACCTGTCTTGGATTTGGCTTTAGGAAGGTTGTAACTTCAGAGATGTAGAGCAGCAGGAAAACCAAATGAGGATATTCCCGGAACTCTGTATGAACAGGGCAGGGGGGACTAGAAGCAAACTTGGATTTCTGAAGAACTGGAGAGAAAGTTAACCAGATAGCAAGGGTTTAAAGAGGGTTCTTCCTTTGGTGCCTGTAGTGCTGGCAGCAGACAGAGATCCTCAGCTCCCCTAAGAGACCCACACACCTTGGCTATCCCACGAAGAGCACAATAAAAGAATTGCTACTGAACAGTGTCCTGGAAGTGCCTAAAGCTTGAGGGGGCACACAAATATTTTTAAAGACTTCTGGGAGCAGAGTATCCCCCCAAATAACAGAGGAGGGCTTAGGGTGAACACAAGAGCTGACATATTCTTCTGGATACCCTGGTGGCCAGACAGATTCTAGCTTTACAGCCCGAGAAGCTGCAGCACCAAGTAGGAGCAGTGGGCACCCCAGCTTCTCCCTCCAGAGCCTCCTGCTTGCCTCCTCCCTTTCATACAACATTTATCTCACAGAACATTTGTTCCCCTATGAGGTTCAGGTCTCCTTATTGTCTATTACCTTGTATATTCCATGTGGCTTCCTTGGATTTTAAATTCCTCAAAGGCAGGAGTCAGGAACTCTCCTACTTTGCAGGCACATTTTATAAAGAACACCTAATAGGTGCTCAGCAATGGGTGGTTATATAAATCAAGTCAAAATTAAAACTGCTATGTTGACTTTTGTATCAAAAATAATTTATTTTCCAAAGCAAAGTTCAAATAAAGAATAAAATAATAATCCATAAATTAGTAAAAATTTTAAAGTCTTCTATTATTCTTTCAAAGACAGTGCATTAGCTGTCAGTCAGTTAAAGAGCCTCTACCGGTTGAAGAATGCTTGAAATTATTGTACAGTCCCAGAGGCACAGGCTAAGAGATCTTCAGTTTTGTAGGTAAGCCGTAAGTCTGTTAATGAAGAAAAAGTTCCTGAGGATTTCCACTCGGACAATTGTCCAGGCACAGCTGCTGTACTCCTTGGCCTTCAGGTACTGCATGATCCTGAAGTAATAGCTCTTCAGGTGCAGGATGTTCTTGATTTTTCCCCCGGTGAAGTCTTCCTCCTCCAGTTTTTCTGCCAGGATTGTCTCCAGACGGTCCATCTGCTGATAGAATTTAGCCAGGAGGTCCTCAACAATGGTTTCATTCCAGCCAGTGCTAGAAACATCTCTTCTGAAAATACCAAAGATGTTCTGGAGCATCTCATAGATGAACAGTGCGGCGTCCTCCTTCTGGAGGTGTTGTGGCTGTGTGATCTCCTCAGGGACCTCAAAGTCTATCCTGTCCTGGAGGCAATTTTCAGGCCTTCCACTCAATTGCCGCAGGAGCTTCTGACACTCAAAACTGCTGCTTCTTTGTCGGAATCGAAGCAAGTCGTAGCTCACGGAAAGAGCTGTGGTGGAGAAGCACAACAGGAGAGTGATCTGGAGGATGTACATGTTGGTCATGATGAAAACAGGAACGGTGTTGCCCACAACCTGTGCCCTGCTGGCGCAAAGTCTTCAGACACAGGCAGTGTGAATGTCCTTCCTCCATGGGGATGGCCTATTTATATGAGATGGTCCTTTCTATTTCACAGGAATTTCCCACTTTCAGTTCCCCCTTTCAGTTTTCCTATGTCATTTACATTTTTAGTAGTTTCTAAAACTCTTTTTATTTAAGCTCCTATTTTATGTTATGTATATGTTAGGGGAAAAGACATACAAATTGTGAGGATCTCTGATGTTTTGTAAAGTTTCAGTGAATTGATAAGGCAAAGAAAAAGAAAAAGACTTGGAAGAAAGCAAATGGTCTGAGAACTCAAGAGCCTCAAAACAGCCAAGAGGTACAATTGTCCTCCACATCTGCAGGTTCTGCACCCACAGATTCAACCAACTGCAGATTGAAAATATTTTTACAAAAACCAAAACAATAAAAAATAATAATACAACAATAAAAAATAATATAAAATTTAAAAACACAGTCATACAACTATTTACACAGCATTTACATGTATTAGGTTTTATAAGTGATCTAGAGATGATTTAAAATATACAAGAATGTGTGTGTAGGTTATACACAAATACTGTATCATTGTATATAAGGGTCTTGAGCATCCTCTGATTTTGTTATCTTGGTGGGGGAGAGGGTCCTGGAACTAATTCCGTTGGATACTGAGGGATGCTTTTATTTACTGAAAAGCCAATCATAGAATAGCAGCTAAAACTGGAAGGGGCTTTATCCAATGCAATAGTGGACGAATGTGAGAAGGTCTTGGAAAGTTCTGAAAGACAATGAAATAGTCTAGGGTATGAGAAATTTTCAAACCAACCAGCCATAGCTCCCTTTTGGGATAGGGCCCTACACTGAGGAGAAACTGATACAAGTGGAATCGCATTGGAGCAGGGTAGAAACAACAGAGAAGGAAAGAGAAGACCCCAACCAGGGTGCAGGTGAACAACTCAGAAAGCAAGCTGCTATTTTTATTATTATATTATTATTCAGGAGATTAAGGGGGTACAAACATTTTGGTTACATGTAATATGTTTACCCCACCCAAGCCAGGGCTACAAGTGTGCCCCCCCCATACAGTGCATTCCGCTTCCATTAGTTGTGGGTTTACTTTCCCACCCCCCCACCTGACCAGCATCCAATGAGTACTACTACCACGTGAACACCTTAGTGTTGGTAAGTTAGTACCAATTTGATGGAGAGTACATGTGGTGCATGTTTATCCGTCGTTTTGATACCTCACTTTGAAGCATGGGCTCAATCTCTATCCAGGATAATATAAGAGGTGCTAGATCACCATTGTTTTTGTAGTGGAGTAGTATTCATGGTATACATATACCACATTTTATTAATTCACTCATGTATTGATGGGAATTTGGGTTGTTTCCCCATCTTCGCAATTGTGAATTGTGCTGCTATAAACGTTCGAGTGCAGATGTCTTTATTATAGAATGTCTTTTTTTCCTTTTGATAGATACCTAATAGTGGGATTGCTGGATCAAATGGTATTTCTATTTTTAGCTCTTTGGGATATCTCCAAATTACTTTCCACAGGGGTTGTACTAATTTGCAGTCTCACCAGCAGTATAAGAGTGTTATAATCTCTCCACATCCACACAACTCACAATGGATAACAGACTTAAACCTAAGAATTCTGGAAGAAAATGTCGGGAAGACTCTTTTACACATTGGCCTAGGCAAAGAATTTATGAAGAAGACCCCCAAAGCAATTACAGCAGCAACAAAAATAAATAACAAGTTTCTGCATAGCCAGGGAAACTATTATTAGAGTGAATAGAAAACCTACAGAAGGAGAGAGTATATAGGATGCTCTATATACATCCAATAAAGGGCTGATAACATGAATCTATATAGAACTTAAGAAAATCAACAAGAAAAAAATCACACAACTTCATCAATAAATGGGCAAAGGACATGAATAGAAACTTTTCAAAAGAAGAGAGACTAATGGCCAGCAGACATATAAAAAAGTGCTCAATATCTCTAATCATTAGGGAAATGCAAATCAAAACTATAAGGAGGTGTCACTTAACTCCAGTGAGAACGGCCCTTATCAAAAAGTCCCAAAGCTGCTATGTTTTTGAACACTTCACAAAAGCAACAGAAGAGGGAGCTCAGTGAAGTTAGAAAAACCACCCTCAACTACTTCTAGTTTAGGAAAAATAAGTTCCTTTAAAACTCACCAACAGAAAGTATGAGAGGAAATCCCATACAAAGTTATTATTAGAAAACAGAGAATAGGGAGTGTAATATCTCTACAAATAATGAAAATAGCCCAGGAATACAAGAATACAAAATAGATCAAAATTGTAATATACTGTTATCAAAGGAGTTGAAAAACATTAAGAAATCATATAAAACAACCTAAATTGGAATTAGAAAAACTCAGAAATGAAGTAATATATGCAGGGAACAATTAGAAAGAAAAGAAAAAATTTTACATTTTGCTGAATAATAGATAGTCATAAGAAATAAGAGGTTTTGGGAAAATCTGGCACTAGGAAAAAGCCTCAATCTGGGAAAAAATATTAGCGACTAGAATCCAACAGTACATAAGAAATAGCATATTGGCCAAAGAGAGTTATTTCTGGGAAAGTGAGGATGGTTTTTAATATTATATGGTCAGAATAATATTATATGGAACAAATTATAAGGTCAATGACCAAAACCTGGAAGAAAATGGATATATTAAAAATAATACTGGCGTACAGAAGATCTTTCTCAGCAAGATAAAAAACCCAGAAACTATAACAGAAAATATTGATAGACATGACTATAGATAAATTATGTTTCAGTATAGCAAAAAACAGAGTCAAAAAGAAAGAGTAGTATCAAAAACATATGTATAATGTACAATAAGACATAATTTTCTTTACTCACAAAAGGCTCCTAAAATTAATAACAATCCAATAAAAAAGTTTATAAATAGCCAGATACCAAGAAAAAAAATGTAAGGGATCAATAAGGATATAAAGATCTACTTAACGTTACTGATCTAAAAATGTAGATTAAACTAGTAATGAGATAACCATTTTTCCCCAATCAGATTTGCAAGGGGTATGAGGAAATGTATATTCCAATATGCTCTCAATGGAAGCATAAATTTATGAAAACTTTTTGGAGAGTGGACAAGGTGGTTTTTGTTTTGTTTTGTTTTTAATTAGCCTGAACAAAGTCTACCATTCCATGTGATAATTTACAGTGTGCCTTTGACTCTGTCCATCAAGAGATGGAGGTCGAAATCTCCTCTTCTTGAATCTGAGTTGAGTTCTGCAGTAGAAGTAATGCTGTGTATATTTGAAGCTGGATCAGAAGAGATGATGTACAACTTCTATCTTGTTAGCTAGAAATTTTGCTCTTGAAGACTTTGGCCATGATGGTTTGACTGTCCTGAGCTTGCCATGCTGTGAGAAAACCAAAACTAGCTCACAAGGAAAGACCATGTGGAAATTGGTCGTATGTTTTAAAATATAAAATTACAAGCAATGGAATTATCCCTTCAACTCGCAATACCATGGCTACAAATTCATCTATAACCATCCCTGCAGAGTGTGTGTGTGTGTATTATATACACACACAACATATGAAAATGTTCATTGCAATACTGTCATAGTAAAAAAGACAAACGTCCATCAAGTAATACTATGGTATGGAAAAAATAAAATATTATTCAGCCATTAAAAAGAAAAATTAGGGGTTATGGACCTATATCACAGATATATTTAATGAAAAGAGCAATGAGCATAAGAGATATGATATTATTATTTGTTTTATAGATTAATAAAAAGATATACATATGTAGGCTGATATATGTATATGATTTTGTTTTCTCTGAGTACAGTCACTCACCTATTTATAATAATTACTCTAGGGAATAATGTTCAGGGGAAAGGATGCAGCAAGGAAGAAAAATCTTTCCCTGTTTACTTTGTACCTTTAGAACTATTTGTATGTGGGTGTTTTCCTCATGATAAGAAGATAACTGAGACTTAGGGTTATTAGGCTACTAGGTCATTAAGTCATTACCTTTGTGATTTAGTGCATTTTATTTGAGAGAGTTTATAAATGTTACTAAATTTTAACTTTTCTTTTGCTTTATTCACATTTAAACTTTTTCACAGGTAATGAGCATGTATTACTTTTGTCATGAGAAAATAAAAACACCCAGTTATATTGAAAAGTAGGACATAAAACTGTACATACAGCACAGCTATGTGAAAATATGTAGAGAAAAATTAATGAAAGGATGTATACCAACACTTTAATAATGGTATTATTTGACTTGTGAAACTTAAAGAGTGATTTTTCCTCTTTTTCTCTTTGTGTTTTCTAATTTTCCACCAGCAAACAAGTATTCTTTCATAATACAGTAATCTACTCTGTAAAATAAATGAACAAGCCCCGACCTTTCTGGGTATTCTGCTTCTTCTGTGGGTTTTGTTCTCTCTGGCCTTTTTGGCCTTTGCATGCCAGCTCCTAGCAGAACCTTAGCCATCCCATAGGTTCTGGAAACAACAAATTTCTGAAACAATGAGTTTTAGAAAAAGCAAAACTATCAGCTGTCCCACTCATAAATATCTAGTTATGTCAGTGACTGAGAAATTCCTCAGGGTTTCTTCTTTTTAAAAAGCATCCTTGGATTAGCCTGGAATGATCCCATGGCTCACAGCACAGAAGCCAATGCAAGGAGCTTCAGAGATCTGTCAACCTAGAGATGGACTATTCCACTCAGAGGCAGGGAGACTGTCCAAGGAGTCACAGGATGACTTGCAAGCTTGTGTAGAGTTAACCTCCCCAGGTGCAACAGAGGGCAGAGGGTCTCCTTACCCTACCTGCATCCAGTGGCCCTAATAATCCAATGGAATAAAAACAACTATGGTGGCAGCAGTAGCAGTAGTATTAGTTACTATTTATTGAGTGCTTACCATTCTCTGAATAATCCTCATAGTAAATATTTGAGGTGAGTTATTATCATCCCTGTTTTACAGAGGGGAAGATTGAGGCTCAAAGAGGCTAAATAATGTGCCCAAGACACACAGCTAATAAGATGGGTGGATTGCATTCACACTTGTGCTCTTTCCTGCATACTCCAGTTAGAATACTAAATAGACCACGGCCAGTACCTTCAGATAGGTTCATGGTGCCAACCATGATGGTGATGGCGAATTTAAAAGCAAAAGGAAATTACATCTGGTGGGGAAGATTACAGGGTATTCATTGCCCCTAATGCAGGCAGTGTGCCTAAAGACGTGGTGCGATCACCACAGGTAGAGGTGGCTGTGGCGAGGTGACATGGTGGAGAGCATTCAAGATGGGCGCTGTCCAATAGAAATATGCGATTTTAGATGTTCTAGTAGCCACATTAAAAAATAAAAAGTAACAGGTTAATTTTAACAGTAAATTTTATTTAGCATAATATGTCCAAAATACTATAATTTCAACAGGTAATCAATATAAACTTATTGGTGAGATAAATTTTTTATACAAAGTCTGCAAAATATGATGCATATTTTTACACTCACAGTAGAGCTCAATTTGGACTAGTCATGTATCAAGTGCTCACCAGGCACATATGGCTAATGGCTACCATGACAGAAAGCAGAGCTCCAGACCAGGGCACCAGCACCAACAGAGTCAAGAGAACGAACAAGTTTGCAGGAGCAAACACAGGGAGCTTCAATTGTCGACAGTCAGCGTATTAGGAAATAAGGAGTCTGAGGGTGGAAAAATCAGCCTGGGCTGTACTGTGGGGAGTCTTGAATGCCAGAATGTAGCATTTGCATTTATTTCAAGAGGTCTTAGGGCAGAGAAGAGACTGGAGTTTTACCCTGGGCAGAACAATAGGCAGAAATGTTGGAAGTTCCTGGAGCAGGAAGAGGCAGGGGAAAGTTCTGTGCAGAGGCTGTCATGCTGTGGAAATGGAGCAAAGGGGATGGATGCAGAATAAGAAAAATGGAATTCATTTTTCTGCTTTCTTCTCTGTTTTCTTCCTACTTCCGGCTATTGTGTTCATGAAGTGCTTCCTAATACTTTGCTTCCAGTTGCCTTTATGAAGTTTCTCCTCTACCCCTTCTCCCAAGGATCTGTTAATCACAGCAGATGTTCACCTATGATTGGGTTTAAGTTTCTTCTTTTGTAAGATGATATTTTTAATTTTAGCTTGATTTCCCTTATTTTATTAGAGTTTTATCACAATAACCAGGAAAATTCATTTAACCTCTGTCTACCAGGGAGACCTCCTTCTTAGACCAGCCTAATGTGGTCCTGCGTTGCAAGGATTAATGCCCCAGCCCTTTCCCGTCATCTTTCCCTTTGTTATTTGAAGCCATTTTTCACTTCACACTCCCATGGACATTGTACTTGCACGTGTTCTCTCTCCTACCAACTTTCTGGTGTACAAAGAACTACTTCCGGTCCCTGTATCAGTTTCTTGTGGTTAATGAGGTTTTTCAGAGAGACAGAGTGACATTTAGAAAGTAAAACTTGAAAGGCATTTCTAGTCATTTGAAATCACCATTTTAATTTAGAACTGCTTTCCAATAAATTTTAGAGACACAAAGCAATTTGTCCTTCTCTTTTTCAATACAATTACACAGGACTATTATGTATCTATCTAAAAATACAAATTTTATTTGCCTTCCCCCCTCCTCATCTCTTCAATTATTTTTCAAGAAAAAGTGTCCCTATCAAAGAATGATAAATTAGACAAAATGAAGAGTTATTGAGAAGTCCATAAGCAGTGGCAGAACAGAAATTAAGCCAAAAATAATCTTTCAGAAATATCTTGGAAGGCCAGCAAAGCCTTTAATAAGAGAACATGTTGATACCTAAAGGGTGGAATTTCCCATTCCTCCTTTTAAAAAAGTTTATTAAACAATATACATAGAAAATTATGTACAAATCTTAAGTGCACAGCCCAATGAATTATTATAAAACAAGAACTTCAGTACTCCTTTGTAACCACAGACTAGGTGAAGAGATAAACATTATGAAAACAACAGAAACCTCCCTCTTGTCCCTTTTTGTCTTAGTCCCTTACGGCTGCTATGACAAAACACCATAGACTGGGCAGCTTATAAACAACAAACATTTCTTTCTACAGTTCTGGAGACTGGAAAATCCAAGATCAAGGCGCCAGCAGATTCCGTGTCTGGTGAGAGCTTGCTCTCTGCTTCATAGAGGGCACCTTCTCATTGCATTTTCATATGGTGGAAGGGGAAAAAAGCTTCCTCAGGCCTCTTTTATAAGGCACTAATCCAATTCATTAGGGCTCTTCCCTCATTACCTAATTACCTCCTAAAGGTCCCACCTCTTAGTACTGTTGTATTGAGGATTAGGTTTCAATATGTGAATTTAGGGGGGACAAAACATTCAGACTATAGCACCCCCCAGTTGATATTCCCTCTCTTCTTTCCCATCCCTACTTTCTTCCTCTGACATTACTACTATACAGCCTTTTAACACCCTTTATTCTGTTTTTTTTTTTTAATTTCAGAATATCATGGGAGTACAAACATTTTGGTTACATATAATGCCTTTGCCTCACCCAAGCCAGAGCTGCAAGCATGCCCTTCCGCCATACAATGCACTCCGCACCCATTAGTTGTTTACCCACCCCCGCCACCCCTCTTCCCCTTGTCAGCACCTGATGAATGTTACCACCATGTGAGCGCCTTAGTGTTGATCAGTTAGTACCAATTTGATGGCGAGTACATGCGGTGCTTGTTTTTCCATTCCTGTGATACTTCACTTCGAAGGATGGGCTCAAGCTCTATCCAGAATAATGTAAGAGGTGCTAGTTCACCATTGTTTTTTGTGGTTGTGTAGTATTCTGTGGTATACATATACCACATTTTATTAATCTACTCATGTATTGATGGGCACTTGGGTTGTTTCCACATCTTTGCAATTGTGAATTATGTTGCCATAAACATTCTGATGCAGATGTCTTTATTACAGAATGTTTTTATTGTGGAGAGATAAGAACACTCTTACATTGCTGGTGGGACTGCAAATTAGTACAACCTCTGTGAAAAGTAATTTGGAGATATCTCAAAGAC
>CAUYSK010007786.1:0-64541 GCA_963575035.1 Avahi laniger | reverse complement strand
GTACAAATAGGCCCCACTTGTATGCCCCATAAATGTGGTTTTACCGGTACACCAATTACGTGCATCTACACGATTTACTTCTTGTTGTTTTGGGGAAGGGGGGGGGGGGGTGGTGGGTGGAGGGGACGGGTATATGCATACACAAAGAGTGCAATGCGCACCACGCAATAGGATGGAACACATTCTACTAAGCGAGGTATCCCAAGAATGGAAAAATAAGCACCACATGTACTCACCATCAAATTGGTATTAACGGATCAACACATAATTGCATATATAAGAATTATATCTATTAGATATTGGGCAAGGGGGAGGGGGGAGGAGGGAGGAGGGGACGGGTATATGTGTACACAAAGAGTGCAATGCGCACCACGCAATAGGATGGACATATTTGAAACCTGGACTGAGGGAGTGAGGACGGGCAAGGGCAACACATGTAACCTAAACATCTGTACCCCCATATTATGCTGAAATAAAAAAAAAAAGAAAAGAAAACAGTTATATCTAAAAAAAAAAAAAACTAAACTCACTTGTTATAAGCCATAAAATGCCTAAAGAAATGTGACACAGGACATAAAGAAACTCTTTTATCACTGTGAAAATGACTAGGATTAATTAAAATGTGATTAATCTGTCAAAGTTTGTCTTATAATATTTTCAATTATCACAAGCCCTCGTTTTCTAGAATAGATGCAGCCCATCAAAATTGACTCTCAAATGAATTCTCCTGCACTACTTTCTCCCAAAACTGGAGGTACATTCTTACAAGAGAAGGAGAAGAAGGGAGAGGAGGAGCAGGAGGAAAGATGAGAAGAAAGAATGGGGAATAACCGGAGGAAGAGGATAAGACAAAACAGAAAGAGGAAGAGAGTTAAGATGGAGAAAGAGGTTTGGATCATAATTTTGAAACAAAGAATCCCAAATGTCATAATCCCGAACGTTGAAATCACAAAAGATTCTAAAATCCCTAATGCCTAGAGTCCAGGAAATTACAATTCACAGGATAGTTGCATCATGTCAGGTGGAACTATTACCATGCTATTGTCTTTATTTGGAAATTAAGTATGGCTTAACAGGATGCTTATGGCTGTCATATTGACAAGGGGTGGGCTTGATAAAGGAAAACTTAGAAACCTAGTAAAGCACTATTTTGGTATGTCTCTGAGGACATTTCCAGAGGAAATTACTGTGTGAGTCTGAGTGGATTTGGAGGGGAAGATCTGCCCTCAACGTGGTGGACAGCATCCAATTGGCCAGAGATCTGGAGAAAAAGAATACAGAAAGTGAATTACCTCTCTCTGAGATCTGGGATAGACTTTCTTCTGCTTCCTTGGACATCAGAACTCCAGGCTCGCCGACCTTTGGACTCCAGGACTTACACAAGCAGCCCTCCAGGGTCCTGAAGCTTTTGTCCTCGTACTGACAGTTACACCATTGGCTTCCCTGATTCTCAGTGCAAAAATGTTGAGACTTCCTCATTAAATGCAGAGATGTTCTTTTAGTACAGGTGCACTTGTGAAAGAAAATTTCTCAAGATCTCAGCTTTTTGACAACTGCATAGGCAGTGATGACTCATTATGGTTTTTGATTAACCTCATCAAAAGACTTAGGTTGTCTGGCACAGTGTTTCAGATGACCATAGTTATAAAGCTGGGTGCACACAATTACCAACCATAGTGATATGCATTTATATCTTTCCCCATTTTGAACTTTGCAAATACAGTTTGTCTGCTGATAACAGTTATACCTATGCAATTGTCATTAGTATACCTGAGCATTTATGCTTGTAAAAATGTGTTATTTTTGCCTAGTTTATTATGTAAAGTGGCTTATGATCTGTTCTGTCATGTTTTTATATGTTTCTCAAATAATTCTTCTTTTAAAAATGTAAATAAATGTCTTTTAAAGAATTTTTATATAGTTTTTTCCAGAATTATATTTTCAGGATTTTGCTCTTTCAGGATTTCAACATTCAGGATTGTGTCTTTCAGAGGGATTATGACTGGCTTCCAAAGGAAGGGAAGAAAGAGAAGTAGTAAAGGAGAAAGAAAGAGAAGTAATAGGCACAGAAGGAATAATGGACGGAAGGGAAAAGGAAAGAAGAAGAAAGGAAAAAAGAAAAGAAGGAAGAAAGGAAGGAAGGAAGGAAAGGAGGGAGAGGGGAAGGAGGAACAATGGAAATACAAGTGGAAGATGCAAAGAGTGGACAGCCTCATTGGAAACCGATGGTGATATTGGCTACTAAAGCCACATGTGGTTGGCATGTCAAGGTTCTTTAATAATTTAGAACAATTTCTGGATTCCAGGCCCCTCCCTCCACAGTGCATGTTCTGATATGTCTTGCCATTTAAAAACTTTTTTCTTACCATGGAAACCATGACTCCACCATCATCTCCCAGATTTGTGTTCTCCCTCTCTCTCTTTCTCTTTTTTTTTTTTCTCCAGATTTACTCCTGCTAGAACAAAGCTTTGCTATGCCCTCTGGCTAATGGATAGAGCTGCCTAACACATAAAAAGACTAAATGTGTGCGTGCATGTGTGGGTGTGTGAGTGTGTGTGTGTGTGTGTGTGTGTGTGTGTGTGTGTATGTGAAAGAGAGAGAGAGAGAGAGGATTTTTTTCTGAAGTTTCAAAACCTTGGGAGCATTTACTTAGAAGAAACAATGTACGGACATATCTGAGACTAAAAGATTGCAAAATTTTTAACAATGATTTTTCAGAATATTTTCAAAATGGGATTTTTATGCTAAACTGAGCTCAATATTATTTTTTTTAATCTGAAAGGAAACTCGGCTCTCCTCAGTCTTCTCTCTAGCCTGTAGAGATGGGCAGAAACTCAACTGTCCTCCACTGCTCAGGTATCAAATCCAATACAGGCATGTAGCACATACTTTTATATGTCAAACACTGCACCGGGTATTGTAACAAAGGTAATAAGGCAGCTTCTGCCCTCAGGGCTGCCTCAGAACACAATTCCCAGGGGCACATTTTCCTTGTGAGCTTCCATGCTTGGCATCCCAGTGCCATGTACTGCACAAGCCTGTGTGGCCCTATCCCAGCTGTAGCACTTAGCTTCTATTATGCTGTGATAAATGCTGGCACAGAAATAGGACAAAACTGCTCAGGAGGTGGAAGTTGTTCCAGGGAGGAGATATTATCTGAGGGGGGGGGTCTTGGGGAATATATTAGCCAAGGAGAAAAGAGGAGCAAGTTATTGTAGCAGAAGTGACAGCAATCCTGAAGACATGAATGAGCAAATGAGCATGAAAAGCTCCAAAGTCCAGATAAAATTTCACATTTCTGGCTGCTCCTAAAAAGTTAGATCTGGCTACACAGAGGCAGCAAGCAAAGAAGATGCACTTTGAGATGGGGCATGTGTCTCCCAGTTTGTTCCAATGGTCCACTCCACCTGCTTTGCTTGCCTACCCCACCCCACATCCCTCATTTACAGGACCCACTTGGCCCATAGGCATTTGCCTTTCTCATCCTGCCTTGACATGACAAGCATAACTCTTCAGTATGGTATTCTCACTCTTCCCACAATGACCATCTTCCCCAGCATTAGGCATGGAGCCGCAGCTCTCACCACTTCCCAACAGAGTCCCAGGCTTCCTGCTCAGAGTACGTTCCCTGCAGTCCTCACACATTTCTTGCTCCTCTCCACCTCTTTATCCATTTGGAATGCTGTCTTCTCTTCTCAAATATTTCATATCCACACTTCTTTCAAGACTCACATCAAAGATTTATTTCTCCCATAAAAACTGTCAGATTAATCTTTACACCAACTCGATCAGGTTTTATCTGAATCATTTTACAAAAAAGAATCAGCTCAGAGTTTATAAAAATTTTACCAAAGTCATAGAGTTAGTAAAAAATGAAGTCAAGATTTGAATCCATGATGTCTGATTACAAAAGGCAAACTCTAGCACGTGACAAACTAGAACATGTGACAAACTAGAACACCCAGAAGCACACATTCGTGCTTTTAAACACAGTTCGAATTCTTCTCTGTTTTTGTTTCTTCCATTTGTATCGTTCCTTCTTAGATTGTCTTTAAATTCCTTAAGTTCCAACAACTGAATCCACCACTTTGTATATTCTTTCTTTCTTAGATTTAGATTCGGAGCCAGTTACCATCATTTGATTATCTACGCTGATGTAAGCATCCAGTGAAATTTGTTCATCTACACTGATCTTGTCAAATCTGCCAGATGCTGAGATACACGTATTCTTATTTGCACTTTTCAGATTTGGTCACCATTTCTCTAGAGAGTAAATAGTTAAAAGAATTCAATGACAGTGTAGTAAAAGTCACCCAAGTGACTGATCTGTACTATGATAATACAAACTTCTCAGAAATCAATCAATTACATGGTTATCATCCTGAAGGGAATGCAAAACCATAGAAGATTTTGAGAAGAAAATCAAGCAATGGTCTTTGAAAGATTAAATAGTGCATAGGCACAGGCAGAATAAAATGGAAGAGACTAAACAAATGAAAATGACTAAACAGTTAGGAGGCAGTTGTACTTCAGATGTGATGTATTAAAGGAATGCCCTTGCTACTGGATCAGGATTTCCAAGTGTCCACTTCCCACTACATAGCACTAATGCTCTGAGTTGGAGTTTTGAGACTGGCTATTTGCACATGGAGCATCTCCTCCTCTCTTCTGCCTACCTCTACTCATGTATCCCCTTGCAGAATTTGTAAACATTTTTTATCCCCCATTGGATATGGTGGGAGGGGGGTGGAATGGACCACATCTTACTAATCTTGGAATACCTAAGACAGTATTTCCCACACTGTGTTCAAATAAAGTTCAGAAACACTGAGGGGACAAAATAAGTAAAACAGGTATCTCATATAGAACTTTTCAAACCTTTACTTTCCTAAAATGTCTTATGAATTGCTAATAGGTGGATACAGTGTGCAGCTTTACCCAAACTTTTAGGACCACAGCTTCCTCCCCATACCCTCCCAAGGAGTCTTTATTCCATAGGGATCAATTTCCCTGAGTACAGATAAGATAATACTGGTCAAAAGATTGTCTAGTGCCACAATTGGAGGTGTCTTCTAAATGTTCATCAAATGAAAGGATGCCTCTGTAAAAGTCAATCATATTTTATATATAAATTATGTTGTTTTATAATCTGCCTGGTATTTTACTGTTGCTACTTGTATTGTGATGTTTTCTCTATTTATGAACTTGTATTTGCAGTGCTTAATCATGGACTCTTAGCTTTAATATTATACACCCTAAATCTTCCATGTTTAGACAATTTACTTGCTTCTGCATTTGTAGACCCATATCAATATGGAACACACAAAAAATGTTCTCATATGAGCTAGTTGCCTATCAGGTTAGGTTCAGTTATTCTGTAGGAGCCAACATCCCCAGAGACTCAGTGGCTTCCCTAACAAAGGCTTTCTTTTTGCTCATGCCACCAGCCAGGTGCAGGTTATCTGTGGCTCCTCTCTATGTTTTCCTCATGCTGGGACCCATCCAGGAAGCGTATCTGAAACATGCTGCTCCCCAGACAAAAGGAAGAGAGAACATGGTGAAGTCTCACAATTGCTCTTCAAGCTTATGCTGTTCTGATGTGGCAAACATCACTTCACCCACACTTGTTTGGACTAAGCAAGTCACATAGCTGAACCCCTGTCACAGGGAGAGGGCAGCAAATATTTTACTGTGAAAAGTCTCATCTGCTATGCTGGGTTTCTCCTTTCCAGTCTTGCTCAGACCTTATAAGCAGAAAGCGAACTGGTTTATCAAATCGTCCTGGCTTAGACATTCAGCAGGCACAGTAAAGAATGCAATTATTATTGTTTTATTTTTTAATTTCATGTTTTAATAGACACACTCAATCTTCACATTCACTCCCCTATGAATTTTCTACTAACCAAAATTCTAGGCAACTTGCTTCCACCTCTAGAATATTAAAAACCCTTCTCCTCTTCCTCCTTCTAAAGATATGGTGAATTTAGAGAATAATATATTCTCCTTTTAAGTAGTGGTAAATACCCCATTCTGAATCCATTTCCTGATTGCCAAATGTTATTGATGTTGATTCAAGATACAAGAAAACTAAAAATATTATTTGTCTGTGTAAAAGTAACTTTAACCATGAACATTAAATTGCACAGTTCATAATTTATGCCTGTTTATTGTGCAACACAATAAGGATTATGTGTTCCATAAAAAGTCAGATAAACTGTGTTGTAAGTTTTATTTTATCACAACAGTAAACTCTGTTCATACCTTTACATATTGCTCAGAAATCACGAATCATCTGCTCACAACCTAGAATAAAAATGATGACAATGGTGCACAGCATGTAGTTAATAAAGTTTTTCATCTTTACCTTGAATTAACCATGACCCCACAGACGATGATCGTAAGCCTCCACCATTTTGTTCAATTAAATAAAAATTACAATATTTTCTCTGCAAACAAGACTATTTCTTGAATAGTAAAGGTTTAATTCACAAAATCAATAGAAAAATATATGAACGTAAAATGAAAAATAAATTCACAGCTCAAATCAGTGACCTTCCTATAGATCCTTATTTTGTAGTAATAGGTAAATGTCCTGCTTTGAATAGACCAAAAACTTGTGCTATATAATCTGTAGTTCATGCAGTAGGAGATTAGTTTTCAAACTCAAACTGAAGTGGGCTATCAATAATTTATAATTAAACATATATAAAGCACTTATTATTTCCTTTTTGTAAAAATTGAAGCAAATATAAGGGTAGCCATAAAGCAATGTCATTCTTATCTATTTGGTTTATGGTATGTTTTCTTGAAAGGAAAGAGAAGAAACAAAACTGGAACTAGTGTACCAAAAACTGAACATGACCACAATGCACATTGGGAATATGCTGTGCATATGCCCATTATCCAAAATGTTTTACAGGTGCCCCCTAAAAAAGAAAGTTTGAGGTTTGATTCATCTAGAATCCAATTGCTGACAGCTTTGTAAGCCTGGCTTTGACCCAGAAAGAGTAAGTCCCACGAAGAATTGGTATTGACGAGTCCTCCATATCATTGTTTCTGAAACTCTACACACGTAATCTTGGACCTGTGTTCAAGACTTGATCCATCTAGAATCCAATTGCTGTTCCTCATCTTTTATGTACTCAATGTTCTTGAAATAAAGAAAAAAGCAGGTTTGAGTAGAGGGAATAAGTGAGATCTCCCAGAATTCGATAGCAGAACAAGAGGTAAAGTATAGCTATGTGAGGAGGTAGTGGGAGTAGTTTGAACAGGAATTTCATGGTGCCCTAAGTGAATTAAACTTAAACAAATTGGGCTACAGTCAGGCTTACTGCTAATCTCTCTTCTCTACACTGCTATTTGGAATTTTTATATCTATTCCTATAACTGAATTATTGGGTTTCTTCTTATGGTGTGTGAAGTTTGAAATACCAACTCCAAGCCAAATTTCAGTCTGTTCTAATAATTACTTAACTATTTAGGTGCATTGTGAAGACACAAACTAATATAACACTGATCTAACAAAGAATGTGGACATATAGAATCATGACAAATGTAATGCAAAATAATACTAGAATCCATGTGACAGAAGAAAACATAATTTAGGAAACACAGGAGAAAATCAGAAAGAAAAAAACTTTAATTTAATGGATACTATGAGCTAGACACTTTATGTTTCTGGATTTTGGTGTTGTTCTTAATAACAAAAACTCCAAATTTTTAGCTATGTATATGACAGAAGAATGAAGAACGTATTTTCCAATTTTCAATTTCCTTAGAAACTAGTGTGGTTACGTTAATGTTCTGGCCAATGAAATGTAAGTGGAAATTTTGTGTTACAGCTTCTTAAAGACCCTTTCTAAAGAAAGCTAGTAGGTGTTCTTTGTGCCTTTTGTCATTACTCTCTTTTCCATACTGCTGGCTAGAATGCAGATGTTGGTTGGAGCCTATCAATGTATTAGAGCAGTAAATTGAAACTGACATCTTTGTGGAGCCACATAACAACATTTGATCTTCTATCTCAGAACATTTTTCCATATGATAAAAATAAACTTTCATCTCATTTAAGCTCATCATTTGAGGTTCTGTTGACTGAAACTAAGCATAAAAGTCAAGATTAATTATCTGGTTTTATCCTTAGTTGACTAAGTAGATGGTTGTGGTTCTATTTGTGTAAGCAGCAATGGATACAAAGCCAACCCATTATTTGAAGTTCAGTCGTTGGGCCCTTTCAGCTTCCTCAGCCCTTTTCTATGATACCTTCTTTAATTAACCCAGCAGAATATGGTTTCTTGTTCATCTAAAATCTGAACATACTTATTAATGAACCACTCGTATTACTTTTTTCAAATATTGCCTTGTATGACAGTGTACTAGTCTAATACATTTAAATAAGCTGAAACCTTCCAAACTTTCCTTTACATCTTTATATCTCACAAAATAAAAAATGACAAAATGCAAGTTCAATATATGCATTGATATTAATAAATAAACACAGATGGAATCTATGGAAATGGAAAGATGGGCTGTTGAATGGATGGACAATTGTGGGTTTTTCCTCCAATTTAACGCGTATAAATTTATCTACTATATCATGTGGTACATTTATTCACCTCTTCTTTGCTCATTAGGGCCAATTGTTCTGTAGCAGGATATTTTTGCAAGGCAACAATGTTGGAGTTCCAAATTAATTGAACAATATCCCTAGTAATGGGGAGCTGCAGATGAAAAAGCCTCTTGAGCAAACCACCCATGCCTGAGCACACTTGGGTAAAATGTCTATTAGTTGTGAATATGAAGAGAAATATCATCAAATAATTATAACTCTCAGAGCTCTACCAGACATCCTTCCTGAGCATAAAACTGAGGAACATCCTTTATGTATTTTATGGAACAATTTTATTTGGGAATTTTGGCAAAGAGCGTTATGAATGGCAGCAGGTAGGAAAGTGAAGGTGTCCAGATCAAGTGCTAAGTCAGACGCTGTCCCTGCATTACTGCCAAGGCTGC
Source organism: Avahi laniger (assembly GCA_963575035.1). Taxonomy (NCBI): domain Eukaryota; kingdom Metazoa; phylum Chordata; class Mammalia; order Primates; family Indriidae; genus Avahi; species Avahi laniger. The sequence continues at coordinate 55,531 of CAUYSK010007786.1, read as the reverse complement.
TGAATGGCTGTTGGTGCTACTAGCACTCCTTGAGTAGCAGCCAGATGGTAGCACTCAGCCTAATGGCCAGGTGAATAGACAGCAGCAATAAACAGGAAGACATATTCACAAATAAATAAAATGAAATATCTTGGGAACATCTGTGTAAGTATCTCCCTAAAAATTTTGAAATTATTACTAGCAAACAGGATGTAGGATTGAAATCATGTCGACTCATATATTAAAGAAAATGGATTTTGTTTTATACTCAGAAAACATCAAAGCCTGAACATTTGGTTCACAGTTTTTATGACATAGTTCAAAACCCACATCTTCCAAGAAAACTTGTCTCACTATTCATCCTGTGTTAGTACTCACTGTCTCATATTTGCTCAGGGCTCATTTTATTCAACACTGACTTAGCAAATTGTCACTGAATACTTATGGTACTACAATGGTGATCAGAAACAGACATGATCCTTGATCGTATGAACCTACCAGTCTACTGAGGAAAATAGAAATTAATAGATATTAGTCAAATAGTCATGCATATTAATACAAAATTTCAAAATTGTGATAAATTTGATAAAACACTTCTTTATATTATTTATATCATGTCCATCTTTCTCAGGCTTGTGTGGCTTTGGGTCCCTTCTCAGAATAAAGTTTTTAAATTCATTAAATAAAATTCATAGTATTATAAGAAAATCAATTATATTGGATTACAGTTATAAAAAAATTAAAGAAATTTGTGATAAATTATATGTAATCAGTCAAATATAAGATCTAGTATAAGGTCAAAGAAAACAAATTTTGAAGAAATACTGAATATAAGCAATATCTCAAGATTGCAATAACTATAGTAGATATGAAAATATCCATTACTTGTGGCAAAGTGATAGGCACTGCTAAAGCTACTGTGGTTTATTGCCTACATGTATAATTGGAGGAAATATTAAATTTTATTAGGGGTTAGAGAAATTAAAGGTGTAATTTTTTCCCTTCCCACACATGGACCAAGTGAAGAAGCCCTGCTGTGTAAATGGAAGAGCATGCGATGGGAGAAAAAAACTTTGCTTGAGTCCAGATGGCCCAGAACTCCTTCAGCCTTCACCACTCTCCTTTTCTCCATTTGCAGTCCATGCTGGATAGGCTCCACCCTCTGGCTCTAGGGGCACAATATTTAACCCAAAACGATCTGAGACTCCTAGGCGACACTCACTCTTTCTCACAGGGTGACAGATGTGATGACTAAAATCATCACGGCCATCGTGTGATGTGAAAGAAAGAACTGTTTTAAGACGAGCCAACATTAAGGATAACGCAACCAAAGGACAGAGAGAAACTTGATTCAGAGGAAGTAAATGCAGTCTTTGACCAAGCTCCTCCTTAAATCCAACTATCTTTGGATTTAAGATTACATTAGCCAACAATTCCCTTTTCTTAAGCCATTTTGTGTTGGGTTTTCTGTTACTTGCAAATGATACATTATTGTAATATGGAGGTTCAGAAAGGTTTTCTAGTGGAAGTGATATTTTAGTTGAAATCCAAAGGATAGGTTGGAATTAACTATTTGGTACAAAAGAAGGTAAGTAATTTTCAAGCAGAAGAAAGCGCATGCACCCAGGAGCTATGGCTGGGGAGAATACGATATACAGGAGTAAAAGAAACTGACACAATGCCGGGACAACCAGAGCCCAAAAAACAAGAGATGGAGAGTAGTAATGCAAGGATGGAGAGGATCATGCAGAGCTGTAGAGTCATAGGCAAGGGCTTCAGTCATTGCTCTAAGAGCAGTTAGATGACATTACAGTGATCAAAGTAAGAGTATGACATGATAAGCTAAACATTTGAGATCACACTGTCTGTAGTGTGCAGAGTAAATTAGAAGTACAGGATAGCCAGTTAAAAACCTCTTGCAAAAAAAAAAAAAAAGTAAGAGAGTGAGACAGGAGGGTCAGAGTCAGAGAACAGATGTCATGACAGAGCGAGGTCAGAATGACGTCATGCCAAAAGGCAAAGAACTCAAATAGCCTCTAGAAGAAAACAGATTTCCCCTGGGTCCCCCGGAACTCAGTTCTGTCCACACGTTGACTTTCACCCCATAAGACCCATTTCAGATTTTCAGACTTCCAGAACCAAAAGATAATAAATTTTGTTGTTTTAAGTAAAAAAATAAAAAGAAATCAAATGTAGTGGTCCATGAAAGAGGGGATGACAGCTTGCACCAGGATGCGACACTGTAGTATCAGTAGAAATGAAGAACAACTGAGAAATATTTAGGAGCTAAAACTGATGGGACTTGATGATACCAAACCTGACTTCTACATGTTGGACCGAACCAGGGCTTTCATTCCAGACTGGCTTCTCTAGCCCTACTCCTTTCCTGGAGGATCTCATCCTATTCCAAATATAGTGTCCACCCCTGACCTCTTCCTCAAACTCCATATTATACTCATTCTATTTCAATGTCTCATAGGCATGCCCGATCTATGCACCACCATCACCCCCTGCCTTGTCATCACCACCTCCTATACCTTTTCCACACCAGTGAATGACTCCACTCTTCTATCAGTCTCAAGCCAAAAACCTAGGCGTCAACTTTGATTTCTCTTTTTTCCTCGTTTCCCACATTCAATAAATTTCTAGTTATGGTTTTCTCTATCTCCAAAACGCTTCTTTAATCTGTTTATTTTCTCACCTCAACTACAATTTCCCAAGTCCAAGCCCCCATCATCTCTCGCCCAAGGCTCATCAATCAACGCTTAAATGAAGTTCTTGCTGCTGCACCTTCCAATTCATTTTCCAGGTAGAGTCAAGAGTGATAGTTGAAAAATATAAACCTTACAATGTTTTTCTACATGTTCAGCCCCTTCATTAGCTTTTCTTCACATTTAGAACATAATCCAAACTCCTTAACTGACCCATCATGCACTACGTGGTCTGGCTCTTGCTTCCTGCGCTACTTTCTCTTTTCCCCTTGGTCATGAGGTTCCAACCACATTGGCCTGCTTTAGTGTTCCTCGAAAATGCTGAGGCTTTTCCTCCCTTTAAACCATCATGCTTGCTGTTTCCTTTGGCTGGAATGCTCTTTACTTCTTGCTGACACCTTCTCTGCTCTCAAGTCACCTTCCTAACAAAGCCTTCCCTTTACTATAGCACCTAAATTAGCCTTACCTATTCCACATGCAGTTACTCCCTAAGGCATGAGCAGTTTCCTTTGCAGAATTTTTCACAATATTATCTGGTTGACAGTTATTGTCTCCTTCCTTTCACTACATATGCTCCATGGTGACAACGGAAGTGGTTTTCTACCTCTCTGTGTTCCCAGTACTTGGAAAATGGTGTTACATAGTAAATGCTCAGTGAACACTTGATGGATGAAAAATAAAGGAAATGGATTAGCTGTGATGTGTGGAGAAAAGCAAAGTTTCAAAAATCATCCCTCAGCTTCTGATTTGTTCCTTGACAGATGGTAATGTCAATTACTGAGAGGGAACTCTGAAAAAAGACGAGTCTTAAGGGGAAGATTATGAGTTTTGAAAATATGGACTTGGATATGCCTTTGAAACTTCCATGTGAAAACATAAAATGGGCAATTGGATTTATGCATTTGGAATGCGGAGAACAGAATTGGGCTGGACACAGAATGTAGCAAATATCATCAAGAACTGAAGATATGGGTGTAAAGATAAACTTGCCCATGTCCTGATGATGCTTTCCTGCACTTCTCCAGCTATTTCGCCTACATGTCTTCTCTTAAATATTATCTGCATAACTTCTATTCCCCAAAAGTATCTTTCACCTTGTATGTACTGTCAACTTCAATCAAATCTTGCCAAATGCGTATACTTGAAAGAATGCTTGTTTATACAGATTTACTCACCAAATAACACCAATAGAAAAAAAATGGCCCACTTTTTCTCATATTGTTTGGCATTTTTGTTTTCTTCATTTCACTTATATCTTCTCATAATGAGTAAGCAGAGGCTATAATAGGAGTCCTGTATTGATTTGACAAAGAAAGAGATATTTCATCTTCCTTTAATGGCTTGATATAGTCTTCTTTGAGGATCTATATGCCAAACCACAAAGTCTTTTTGACCTATGAGGGAAAATAATACTGGAACAAGAGAGGAAGTCAATACATAAAAGATCTCCTACAGCCACTTTCTAATTGTTTTTGTTTTGTTTCATTATGTTTTAAACTATATTGCCTGTGGCTTTGGATGTTACCTGGTCAAGCAAGTAATGTGAGGTCAGCCCTGCAAACTTAAACATCTAGTATATTCAGTCATGGAAAGTCATTTCAGAGAAGCAATTAGTTCAACTAACTGCTTGACTGCTCTGGTAAAATTGGCCAGTTGTCTGACCTTCTATAGAAGCTGAGAAGGAATTTTCTTCCCCCCCGTGAGTCTGGCAGAGATATTATTCCTGCAGTCTCAAGGTAAAGGGGGAGCAGCAGACTCCTGGTGTTTAAGTGACCCAACATTTTGTTGCATTAACGGATTTCAAGGAAAACTAATGGATATATGTTTGTGTGCTGTGCGGGAAGAATCTGTCATTTCAGGATTTAGTGAAAATCCAATTGTTAAACTTTGAGGGTACTTCTTGAATTGTAATAAAGTACACTTTCAAGTGGAGCTTCTAGTCATATATAGGAAAATTTAGTAAATACATTTCACCTGTCAATGAAAGTTTCTGAAAGTTCACTATTTAAGCTGATACTTCTTGCTAGTGGTTTCCAAACTGCAGATCCCCAGAATTATTGAGCAGGTTTTCAGGATGTCGCAGGGGGGAAAAAAATGATGCGAGTGAGACAAGACTTACATTTGCATAGCACTTTCCTTTTCATAAAATGCTTTTCATTATTTCAGTTGATTCTTAAAATAATCCTGTGATAAAAATAGGGATTAATATCCCCATTTTTAAAAGGGAAAAAATAGCAATTCAGAGATATTAGGCAATGTTCCATCTTTGTAGCTAATTTGGATGCATCCAGGCCTGTAATGCATATCTTTTATCTTTTCTCATGGTTACTCTTTCTGCAGTACCCACTGTCCCTGCCAAAGCTCTTGAAATTAGAAGTCACACATATCAATGTTTTAACTTTCTATAACCGCAATTTCAGTGTATAGGTATGTGCATGCAAATGTATTTAAAAGATACTGTGAAATATTTAAACTGTATTTCCAAATGGTTGAAAACATACCTACTCGAATATACAAATTAAACATGCCTAATACAATTATGTTCATACATTCTAAAAACTAGTAAATGCTTGCATCATTAGATAGGGAGATATCATCACACTACATTTGAAAAATGTGTATCAGGCAAACTTCAGAAAATGTGTCCAAGGTCATTTAGCCAGCATGTGGTGGAGCTTATATTTATCCAGACTTGGCATTGTCTTCAGTGATGCTTGTTTACAGACATTTTATGCAAATAAGGAAGAGAAGCACACATTTCCAGAGTGAAATTAATTAACAGAGGATATTTAAGAATAGACAGTGAGCATGCGTACCAGAGAGTCTGCCCTGTAACATTCACTTTGGGCAAGACCGTCTTCTCGGGAGCTCAGCATTGCTCTTTGGTAAGTACACTTCTTTGTATGAAATCCCAAGGTGCACCTGCCTTGCATAAAATCTCCTTGTAGAGCAAATTGGGCTTTACCAAAAGCTCAGGACATTCACTCAGGAGGGCACTGGGAAGATAGAGGAAGGTGTTTAAAAAGTCTATGGGTCAAAACCAGCAGAAGAAAGGAGACTGGTAGCTTTGAGAGAAAATATTTTGCAAATAATAGGAAAAAAGTAGGTCAGGACCTGCCAGAGCCGGAACCTGTCTATCAACGATCTTTATTCTCCTTCAAGTCCCACTACAAATCCTGATGGCCTCAGGCCACACTTAAGGGTTAGCAAGTGCCTTCAAGTAAAGCATGGCCTCATTTTCAGGGTGTGGCAGAGCATGCCAATCTGATACCTAAGGAGCTTGGGCCTGTCCAACAGCTGTTTTTCTGCAGTTTTAACAAACTGTCTTGCTCAGTCTCTGTAATTGGAAACTCTGTGGATGCAGCTCTAGACCAAAGGTCATAATGATCATAAATAAAATTTTATTGGAATATGGCCATGCCCATTCATTTGCACATTTTATATGTCTGCTTTTGTGCCGCAATGGCAGAGTTGAGTCAGTGTGACAGAGACACATAATGTCCAGCAACCTAAAATATTTATCATCCAACCCATTACAGACAAAACTTGCCAACCCCTGCTCTAGACCTACAGTTTTCCGTGAACCTCTCACTTCATAAGTCCCCTACCTCGCCTACCTGCTCTGGCCTTGATAAAACCAATTCCCCTCAAAATTTTTTTATATAGCTTGGTCTTGATACCCTATCTTGTATTCACAAGCACTAATACCCTGCTACACAGCACAATTCATTAAAAATAGATCTGTAAGTCTTATTCAATTAGCATTTGTTTTGCTGAGGGAAAAAATGATCACTCCTCATGGCTCATGGCTCCTCTTGACTTAATTAACACATTAGCAGCTAATGAAGATGCATAAAGTACTATCACATGATAGGGTGGTGTATTGCTCATGTTTGTCATAATTGGAGTTCTCCACTATGCTCAGTGAGATGGAGCATTCCTACAGAGGATAGTCCAGAAGCAAAGCAGATAATTATGAGAGCTGAAATAGAAGTAAATGAGAACTATCTTCCAAATCTGTCTTCTTAAAGTTAGGGAATGACTTAATTTTCTATGGAGAACCAGAGGATAAAACAAATTCTTTTTGAAGGCTTACTATGTTCCAACTAAAAAGTTTAGAATTTTATCGCCATCGTCACACATAATCATCACAATTTCCCCAAGATGTAGGCATCATAGTTATTTTACAGATGAGAAACCAAGGCACAGTAGGGCCACATAGATACTAAAATGGCAAACCAAGGACTAAGACCCATGTTTCCCTGACATCACAGTTTGTGGCAGTGACCAATGCACTCCTCAGCTCCACTTTTCAAGATCTGATTAAGACAAGTAGAAAAGTGTTGTTCAGGCTCTAAAAACCCAAGTCTGAGCATGCACTGGTCACATTGGGGTGGTGAGAAAGAAGAGGAACTGTGGGTTGAGTAGAATCTTTGTTATAAATGTTGTAAAAGGAAAATTTTCCTGATATTATTTCACTGCACAGTGAAATTTAGCTCAAAATTAGCCTGTCTGGGGTCTCTTGGAAAGGAGGATAATCCTTTGAGTGTCTGAAAAACTGTATGCCCATCAACAGCTCTGCAAAGATATTAAGATTCCAGTGCACACAATCACATACATCCCATAGGAAAGATGCAATAGGAAAACATGCCAGGAGCCTATTGATCATCTAGTCTAGCCTATTCCTTTTATAGATATGGAAAATTGAAGCCCCAAAAGGCAAGATGACTGACATGGTGTCGTATAACTGATAGTGGCAGGTGCCAGATTACGTGACAATTTCCATGATCCTATAGCTTATGACATAGTGACAGGAGCATGCACTTTGGTGCAACCCCTAGGGAGTTAGCCCAATGGCTGGTAGTCAGCAGTTTCCTCTTAACACTCCTCTGCATCTCCAGGAGCACAGAGATCTTGTCCCTTCTTATCGACATCTTAGCTACATTAGTTCATCATATTCACTAAAGATAATTACCAGTGGCACAGGGCTTTATATTCTACAAACTGCTTTCACAACAATGGTTATTATTTATGTCTAACAAAGGGGGAAATATGGGTGAAGAGAAATGAAGAAACTGCATCTAAGTCCCCCAAAATTGTACTGCCCTCCTCCCACCTGGGCCTGACTCCCAATAAAGGAAATAAAACATCGTCACAGGTTTTCATGAATTCTCTGGAGAAGACTGCTCCTTTCTTTCTTGGGGCTTTTACTAACCATCATTTTCTAAGGGCTTAACACCTATTCATGGGCCAGATGCTATTTTGAATTCTTTATGAACAAACCTCCTTCCAATTTTCCAAATCACCCTGAAATGGAGTCTGTTGTACTTTCATTAGCAGAGTTTATGTGAGTTCTTAAGAGTGGAAAGATCTTACCATATTCATTCACTCAACAAACATGATTGCACTTCTAAAATGTCCAAAGAATTTTACCTGGATTATGACAAATCCTCATGAGAACCCTGTAAAATGAGCGTCATGATTTCCATGTGCACATAAGTAAATTGAGCCCCTTTAAAGTTTAAATAACTTGTCAGATGTTATAACAAGTAAGTGGCAACATCAGAATTCAAGTAGTGTTTGCTCTACACAATGCTCTTTCTTTCTCTTGTGAAATGTCAGCAAATCCCCATGGCAGTCGAACAAAATCATTGGTCAGGTAGAATGATCCCCATTTTATCAATAAGAAAACTAAAGCAGAGGACTAAAACCACCTTCCAAGCCACACAGCTAGTAAACTGGAGAATCGGAATTCAGATACGAGTCTTCTGATTAAATTCTGGAAATTCCTCTGGTGATTTATCAGGTGTCCCACAGAGGCCTTCATATCTACTCATTTTAGCAAATAATCTTGCTTTAGGAGATGCTTGCTAGGGATACAGAGGTATGTTTCTAAAATCCCATTATCCTTTGCATCTAAATTATACACATATAGTTTATGATCAGCATGGAGATAAGCAGGAAGATTTCTGCCATGAGCTATAGAACAACAATCCGAACTGCAGTTCTTCAATTTTGAGGTTTCTCTGAAGAATTAATCTGCATTTGAGGCCCATGAAAACTATTTGGGCTGCTCATATAATATTTCCAATACATTTGTAATAACAGTTCTCTTTCATTTCCCCATAAATGCAAATGCATTGCTCAAATAGACCATTTTTATTTACCTTATGAGTCACGTATGGGAAAAATACAGCCAATTTGAAAGCAGCGCAGTGTTTCCTCGGGATCTCTCACTGAGGGGATTGCATGATGCATCACATTTGATGGCAAATGAGACACAGAGGGGCCCACTGATGCACCAAATCCCATTTTGGGAAGTCTGTCTCAGTAGAAGATCGCAAACAAGCCATTATTTTGTCAGTTGGAACAAAAGCCCTGATTAAAAATTAAAATACATTCTGTACTGATAAATATACAGCTGCCTAATTATTTGAAAGATTTATATTTTGCTGTGTTAATTTTCTCATAATGGTTATTTCTTATTCCCTATAAACCAGAACACAATGCGCTTGACAGTGACAAGCTTCAATAAACATTTGGTTGTGCTTTTTATTAGAAAGATCAGTTCCTGATTGTTAATGTTTTCAAAATCCTATTTTAAAATATCTCACCAGGAGAAAACTATATTCCTTCTATCACATGACATTCAATGTAGGAAGAAATGCATATTTACAGACACCTAATTGTGGCTAATTTAGTATTTCTTATCTGTCAACTAGATCCTCTAATTCACCATCACCCAACTTTCCTCAACATACACACACATATACACACATCCTTAAATGTGTATTGTGTTAATATTGTAAAACATCTTTATTTGCAGTCTCTCATCTGATCTGCAGAAGAATGCCTGGTATCCATTAGGATAATGTAAGCTGAGAAGGACAAAATCAGACTCCAAGAGACTTTAACAATAAATTTATTATGTTTCTTTATGAATGTTTCTAAGGTGGAATAAGCTCCACACATGGCCTAATCAGTGCACAATGATCCCAGTCCTTTCTCTCTTTCATCTTCTGTCCTCAGCATGGACTTCATCAGGTAGGTGATTCTCAGAACTGCAAGACAGCCATCAGCAACAAATGAGAACACATACTGCTTTGTCCCCATGCAGCTAGAGAGATCTCCTTATTAAACAGAAATAATCTCTCTTCTCAGTCTGATTAGATCAAATTGGGATATGCTCACCACTAGGCCTCTAACACCTGCTAGGGGGATGCTATGCACTAACTGGTTACACCAATTATCTGGAGCAAAATGGATTTGGGAAAACTAGTCTTACTGCCCACTATGGTGAGTATGCGTTGTTTGTTCCAGAAAGAAAGTCACATGGGTAATTAATGCCTAATCTTAGGCTGAAGCCTAGGTCCCCTCACCCCAAGACTCCTCATTACACAGAAGCTTAGAAACCATATTGATTAGTCTTAGACTTCTAAGTTATTCCATAACATTGTATCTCCTATATGTGTATGTGTGTCATATGAATTTGTATATCTCACATAAAAAAAAGTCCAGAGAGAAATGAGCTGTCAGCCATGAAAAGACATAGAGGAACCTTAAATGGATATTACTAAGTGAAAGGAACCAATCTGAAAAGGCTATTTACTATATACTTCCAAATATACAACATTCGAGAAAAGGCAAAGTTACAGAGACAGTAAAAAGACCAGTGGTTGCTAAGGATTAAGGGGCAAAGGGAAAAACAGGCAGAGCACAGAGGATTTTTAGGGCAGCAAACTGCTCTGTGTGATACTGTGAGGGTGGATATGTATCATTATGCATTTGTCCAAATCCACGCAGTGCATAACACCAAGAGTGAACTCCATTGTAAACAATGACTTTGGATGACAATGACGTGTGAATGTAGATTCATTAATTGTAACAAATATACCACTCTGGTGAGGGATGGGATATTGATAGAGGGAGAGGATGAAGGCGGCAGGGACTATGTGGGAATTCTCCATACTTTCTGCACAATTTTGGCATGAAGCTAAAATTGCTCCAAAAAATAAAGCATATCAAAAATACAAAAACAAAAACAAAACAAAACAGAGGTACAACTCCAGAATTTTTTGATTTTGCAGCCCAATGGCTTTATCACAGACCAGTTTCTTTCCATTTCTTCTCTCTACCATCTGCAGTAGCTCACTTAGCTCCTGGGCTGGTTTGCCTCAGAATGAAATGGCTTCTGGAATTCAAAACATTACACCCATGCAAGAGAAGAGCTTAAGGCATAAAAAGGATAATGCTTGCTGGAATCTCCTGCTTAAGAGGTAAAGTCCTTTAAAAGACCTGTCCTTTTGATTTGGGGCCAGAATTAAGTCACAAGCCCATCCTAAACAAATCACTGGATAAAAGATGGAGATCATCATGTTTTAATCAGAATTTACCCAGAGTCATGGGGGAAGTGATAAATACCTAAGTTTCAATTGTGGTTCTGTTAGGAAAAAAAAAAAAAAAGAAGAAGATTGGGGAATAAATATTTGCAAGGAAACCAACAATGTCTGCTACTAGAATACTACTGGAGAAAGTTATTTCCTGGAAGGCATTGCTGCTCTTCCCTTCTCCTGTCTACTGACGGCCATAGGCACGAGCCCACATGACGTGGGTCCCACTGTCCACTGAGGCAGTGAGCCACACCAAACTGCAGAGAGCCTGAAGAGGAAGCCAAAGAGTATGATTTTTGCTGTTGTTTTTACATATCTGAATAAGCAATAGATGAAGCCACTATCATAAACCTTTTGAAGAAGGCAATTTTGAGAAGTGGCCCATTTTCTTTAAAAGTTAGTGGCCTGTGATAGACAAAGCTGCAACTCACATTGTCAATCACTCAGCCAGGGCTTTGGCTGTCTCCTCCCAGTGGTGTCAGATTCAACACTCTTCCCCCAGCAAGAAGCTCATCAGAAATCTTCACCATATTTTCTGTTTTGCACTTGCAGCCCCACACTTTTAATGACTCCCCAGATTTAGAAAATAGAATCCAGTCTCCAGAATTCAGTTCCTCACTTCCCAAACAGAACTGCTCTCTCTTATGCCAGGGGGGAATATAAAGCCACATGTCAACTAAGACACATCCTCCTACTTCCAATTTAGCCACACATCAGGAACACTTGCACAGCTCTACAAAAATATGCAGAAGTCTCTATCTCGGAGATTCTGAGAATGTCACCGAGAAGTGAGGTAGGACGTAAACTACAAAATTTAGGCAATGGATAATATTTTTGTTTCTTAAAGCAAACATGGTTGTATTAATGGAGTAGAGTCCAAAATTACTTCAATTTTTGAAGTAAAATGTAATCATTTAAAAAAAATTTTAATTTTCTATAAGAATTTCCTATAGATATTTCCAGGTATGGCCCAATGACAGAGAGATATTGACTTATTCTCATTGGCCATTAGAGGAAATTGAGGGAAAAGTTTGAAACACTTCCCAGGTTAGGATTACACTAGATGCTCCTCCTCAGAAGCCATGGCAGGTGGAGGAGAGTTTTATGATGACTGTATGCAAAATTCATTACGCAGCTAGTGCCAAATAGGCCTGAACTTTCACAAGTCTTAAGACGGTACAGATGTTCTTTATGGTTTAATAAAAATTTCTTCTTGAAGTTTACATTATCAAGTTGCAATATCACACTCCTCTGTCTTCTCGACCTTTCTGCAACTGGTTCACTGTTTGTCCTTAAAACTCCTCACTACACTCACTCTGGATAAGTAGCGATGCTGTGTAATAATCCACAATCAATCAACATAAATAAAACAATCCAGCACAGATGTGACCTGAATATACATTTAGACTCTTCTAATTGCACAAAACTGCAACACAAAGGTTTCGAGGTCAGACAAACCAACAGCGAATTTGGTCTGCGGAAAAATACTGAGGGGACTGTGCTTCTGTTTTTTATTGTTATCACGCATTTGCAGAGTTTTGGAGAGATTGCCACTCTGAAGACATGACATAGTCCTTGCCAACTGCTTTTCCTTCAGGTCACAATGGAAGTGTGAGAAAAAAAACTTGGTTGCTGTGAAGCTACAGAAATGTAGATTTAGCATTTTTTTTTATTGTATAACTTTTTTTTTTTTTTTTTGAGACAGCATCTTACTCTGTTACCCAGGCTGGAGTGCTGTGGCCTCATCATATCTCACCGTAGTCTCGAACTCCTGGGCTCCAGCAATCCTCCTGTCTCAGCTTCCCGAGTATTTTAGACTACAAGTGCACACCATCCATGCCCAGCTACAGAAATGTAGATTCCGTGTAGTCTAAACTCTCCTAGAGGAGAAAGAACACACTTTAGATTCATTATTAGTGATGAATTCGTGAACACTTTATTTAACTCAACCTATGATTCTCATCTTTGTGATGTGGATAAAAAACCAGCATGTGATTCTGACTCCTAACAAGAAGCAGAATTAGCCCAGGCTGCTATCTACTACTCCTCAGATCAACGGTGGATACTAGAAACTATTGAAAGAAACTTTGACACACCTAAGACACAGAGGCAATTGTGGGAAATGTTTGGACAGAGGAAGGGCTGGTTGAATTAGGAGGTGGGCGTCCCAGCACAGGGCACTGGCCAGTCAGTGGGATGAGGAGAAATAAATTAGGAAAAGCCATTGGATCCCATCTCTTTTCTTTCTACCATCAGTGCTCCTTCCTCTTGACTCAGGCCACCTGGGCAGGTGCGCTGCTCCACAGAAGCTCTCATAGAGGAGCTGAGAAAAGTAGGTAGGGATTGAATAGCCTAAGCATTCAGTCACATACCCCTTCCCTTCAAACCGCATGGTGAGTTACAATCTAAGGAATGTCTCCTCCCCATCATGAGGGTGGGGCGAAGCAGCTGAGAATAAAATTCTCGCCTGAGGACTTGTTCACCATGGATAAAGAGTGATTAACTTTGGTTTTCTGTAACTTCACTTTGGAGTTTTCCCATTTCTCCTTTGAACTCACTGAAATCATCACCCAAAAAAGTTCTGGTATTCAGCCCTTTACCTTAACACGGACCTCGAGGACAAATAAATATCACCACTTCAAAGGAAAACAACAAGCTAGATGACAGATACCATCAGAGACGGAAATATTAAAGAAAATGGAACAAGGAATTTTATAATTAAGCATAACAAGTATATTATGAAATAAAATAAAAAATTGTATAACATGTATAATTAGAAATATTCAGACTGGAGACGTTGCTTGCCGGAGCGTCCCAGAAGGAAGGAAGGTTTCAGATAAAGGAGAAGGGGGAATGGGCACAGCTCAGGTATAATTCAGAGGAAGAAGTACTGAAGCCTGACGGGGAATTCAAGGAGGGAAATTGCAAAGCAGATCAGGAAAAAGAAAAGGAAGAAAAGATATCAGCCAGGATCAAACCCAGAGGGGCTCTCCTTCCCACACACCCTTGGTAATCGGTGGGCTACCAAGGTTTTTGGAAGCTTTTCCACCGTCACGAGCCCAAGCGTTGCTGCAACCACTGAATTATGCAGAGAACTTGAGTGATACCAGAGCTTGGACGTTCCACACAGCCCTCCTTCCAGGTAAAGGGACCAGAGGAGCTGGGTCCCAGCTGTCTTCCATCCAGACGGTTTTCGTCCCCCCCATCACTCCCCTGCTCACTGCAGCCAGGAGGGCAGATTAAGACTTTCAGGAGCGGCTGTCTCTCATCAGCTGGAATGTTCTCCAGTCTGAGGTTTCCACAGAGAGTGGACCCACATCTTCCCCCTTGAGGACCTGCGGTGGACCCAAGCATGCCTGGTCAGGGAGTTCCCTGCCTGGTGGCACTCACAGGAAATGCATGGCGGTGGGTCAGACACACAGGCCGATCCCGTACCCCCAGGACTTGAGTGAGTTGCTAGGAGGCACAAGGGAGATATTTGAGAGCCTGTTTTGTTGCCATCTGATTCCTTTCTCATATAGTAATAACATTCATCGGATGCTGGGCACATGGGAGGGCGGAGGAGGGAATGGGTATATACACACCTAATGGGTGCTGTGTGCACTGTCCGGGAGATGGACACATTTAAAACTCTGACTCGGGTGGGGCAAAGGCAATATACGTAACCTAAACATTTGTGCCCCCATAATATGCTGAAATAAAAATAAATAAGTAAATAAATAAATAAATTTTAAAAAATAAATAAAAAGATCCAAAGTCAGTTCTTTGGAAAGACTAATAAAATTGACTAAACTCTTCCAAATTAATCAAAAGTAAAAGAACAAATAAAAACATTTTGAATGACCAGTCTGGAAAAGCTAGGTACTCTATGTTTCTACATTTATGACATTCCAGAAGAGGCAAAATTATAGAGACAATGAAAAAAAAATGATCAGTGATTGCCAGGAATTCAGGGTAAAGTGGAAAAAGGCGTGAAGAGAAGGAGCTCAGGGCATTTGGGGGATGGGAGGTGAAACTATCCTGTACATACTGTAACTGTAATATAATCCACTGTAATGGTGGATACATGACATTATGCATTTGTCAAAACCCATAAAACTATACAATGCAAAGAGCATACTCCAATGTATATTGTAGATTTTAATTAATAATCATATGTTGATATTGTTTCATCAATTGTAAAAAAATGTATCACACTTACATAAGATGTTCATATTAGGAGAAACTGTGTAAGGGGTATGGCGTGGGCATATAAGAACACTCTGTATTTTCTGTATGGATTTTCTGTATATCTAAAAGTATTCTAAAATGCACTCTATTTTTTTTAAATTATCAGTAAAAAAGTAAGCAAAGCTATAGATAAAAAAGACTTTTCAAGGAAATTATCCATATATTTAATGTTTCCCATATTAATTGATTAAAGTACCAAATTCATTTGAACAAAAATAGAAAGTATCAGAAGTTCTATAGCTATTACAGAAATTAAAACAAATGTATTTCTATAAAGAAAACATCAGGCAAAGATGATTTAATTTTAGGTAGATCCCATCAAACTTGCAAGGTAAATTTTATCCCAATCTTAAACAAATTCCTTTAGAAGATAAAAAAAAATTGTGAAATTCCTTCCAACTCCTTTTACAAAGGAGCCAGTATAAACTTGAAATCAAGACTGAACTGAAAACTTAAAAGAATAAACAAATCTAAGTTGATTGAAGTAATAAAATTATTTAGCAGGGTGGTTAGATATAAGACAAATATGTAGAGTTTATTGTACTATTACGCATAAAAACAAACTAGAAAGCAATTAAAAACATATCATTTACACTAGTCTCAAAGAATATTAAGTGTCTGGTAATAAATATCAAAAGATTCTGAAGTTCTTACATACTCAAAAGAAAAATCACAAATGTGTATCAGGAGACATGTATAACTATGTTTATGACAGTATTTTTGATAAGAGCAAAAATCATTAATAGGAATATGGTTAAGTAAAATATGGTTTATTCATACAACTATTATACATTAGCAAAATTATATCAATTAGAGAGGCACAGTTATATAAGCAAAAAATTAATCTTAATAATATAAAATTTAGCAAAAATGTAAATGGCAGAAGATGGCATTCAAGATGATAACCTTTTTGTAAAGCTTAAAACAAAAAAAACTGTTAGAAATGCATATATGTATGACAAAACTATACTATATATGTACACGCATATTATGGTATTATATATGGATATATTACAGATAAAATAGTAAACAGGCAGAAAAGTTGATCTTTAAAATATTCATTAATTTTACAAATTCAGAAAATTTTTGTAAGTTTATAGTTATGCTACTGTCACCACGATTCAGTTTTAGAACATTCCCATCACTCCCATAGCTCATTTGTGCCCATTTCAATCATTGCCCACTCTCCCGCACTCTCAGGGCCGAATAGCCACTGATTTGCTTTCTATCTGTATAAATTTGCAATTTCTGGGCATCTCTTATATATAGAATCATAAAATATATAGTCTTTTCTGCCTGGATTCTTTCATTTATGATAACTTTATAAATGTTTATCCATTTTGTAACATCTCAATATTTTGTTTCTTTTTATTGCTAAATAATATTTCACTGCATTGATATACCACATATTTTTTATCCATTTACTATTGAATGGTTATTTGGGTTGTTTTGGCTACCATGAATAATGCTATGAACATTTGGGTACAAGTCTTTATGAAAACTGTATTCTCATTTCTTTTCAGAAGATTCCTACTAATGGAATGATTTGGTTGTATGATAAGTTTATGTTTAACTTTGTAAGTAACTGCCATGCTATTTTTCCAAAGTGACTGTATTATTTTATATTCCCACCATAGATGTATATGGCTACTGTTTCCTCACATCCTCACCAACATTTGGTGTTTTCTGACTTTTTGAGTATAGCAACTCCAGTGGATGCGAAGTGGTATCTAATTCTGATTGTAATTTGCATTTCCCTAAAGTCTAAATAACCTTGAGCATCTTTTCATGTACTTATTAGTTACTGGTGTATCTTCTTTCCTGAAATATCTTTTCAAGTCTTTTGGCCAGTTTTTGATTGAGTTATTTGTTTTCTTTCCTAGTATTAAGGTTTGAGAGTTCTTTATATAGTTTGGATACAAGTCCTTTATTATATGTATGATTTGCAAATATTTTCTCTGCATCTTTTCCTTTTTAAATGGCTTCCTTTGAAGTGAAGTATTTTTTCCTAATTTTGGTGAAGTTCAATTTACAGCTGTACTTTTAGTGTCATAGCTAAGAAGAACTCTTTCCCTAATCCAAGTTCACAGAAATTTCATCTTATGTTTTCCTCTGGAAGATTATACTTTTAGCTTTTATATTTAGCTCTATGATCCCTTTTGAGTTAATTTTTGTGTATGATGTGAGGTAAGGGTCTACATTTATATGTGTGTGTGTGTGTGTGTGTGTGTGTGTGTGTTCGTGTTTGGTGCCCAATTATCCACAACTTGTAAAACAGATATAGATTTAGTTTTACTTTTAGATTCAGAATAGAGATTCCCTCAGAAGGGAGGAGCAGAGAAGAGGAAGGCAGAATATCATGTAGGAGGTGTAAGTCACCATCAATGTCCTAGTTTCATTGTTGAATGGTAGGTTCATGAGCATTTTATGATATTATTAAGAACAAATAAGCAAACAAAGCAAAAGAGAGTTTCATTTACCAATGATAAGAGTGCGTCAGGAACTAGAGATTTTACTCAATCTAACCATTTGTACCTGAATAATAAAGTGAGGATAATGATACCTAAATGGTAGAGTCATCTTAAGGATCAGAAAAACAGAAAAATATAAAGTGGCTGGCACACAGAGGACATGCAGCCCACAGAAGGTCTCTTGATATTATGAGACTATTATTGCAAATGTTGAAGAGAAAATGGATTCATTTCAGAATAAATGGCCACATAATAATTTTCCTGCTTTAGATTAGCCACAAAATAAGGGTTGATCAAAGGTCCCTCGTCAATAAAACTGTCTATTTATCCCTGAAAGTTTCTTATTTATTGTGCATCTTATTGACCTAGCTCCATCCAAAATCCTGAAAGAAAAAATTATGTTTTTCATTTCTTCTCTGATGGCTTCAGCAATATGGGTTTAAAAAATAACAAAAACCTGATCAAAGAAATTTAGGAAAATTTGTCATTATCATCAAATGTCTCCCCTGCCTCAAACGGCTGCACTCTCAAAAGCAGCCCCTGTCGGGCATATGCATTCTGTCCCCCGATGCTGCTGCCACAGCAATTCCACCAGCAAGTCCAAACACCAAGGTGGACATGAAAACCTCTCCGTACTTCAGTATTTTCCCAGGAAAATAAAATCATATTTATATGTGCATACATATGCAAAGACAGGTAGCTCTGTAATAGAGTACCAGATAGTGTAAGACATATGGCAAGATAAATACACATAACTATTAGAATTCCAAATCCTCTTCCATTTAAGCCTAGCAACTGAAAAGAAAATTGCAATAGGTCAGGCGTTTTGCTGCAATGAGCTAAAACTGCACTGACGATACTGAAAGGAACAGAGATAATTTAGTTCCTGTGAGTAAAACTAAAATTACCTGCCCATTAATAATAATGAAACACACTGAGAAACTCTTAAACACTTGGATTCCTTATTCATTAATAAAAGTCAAAGCACAAGCGAACTTACTAGGGAAACTGGGGTAATGAAAACATGTTTAAGTCCAGGAAAGACAATAACTTAGAACAATTAACACACCAAAACAAATGAATGAAAAACTAAACATCGAGAACAATGCTACTGATCCTACAACCCATTTGACTATACTCCAAACAAAGACAGCCATCTCCAATCCCTACCCCCAGTCATGTTTTGCTTTGCCCCCTTCCTCCACCACATGGCATTTTGTCTTGATTTTTACCTGAAACTACCTCCGTCTTGTGTATTTCCTATATCCATAAACACAGATGCCTAGGTGTCCAAGCCAGAAACCTACAAATCCCACTGGATTCTCTCTCCGCCTTTCCCAAGCATGTAATCAATCATGAAATTTTGCTGATGCTGTCACCTTACTGTTTCTGAATCTGTTCATTCATCATCCTCACTGCTATTTTTCCAGGCCTCATCATTTCTTGCCTGAATCACTACAACTGTCTTCTAGGCTCCTTGCCAGTTGTTTTACCCCCATTCAATCCATTCTCCAAAAGTAGCCAGTGAACTTGCTGAAATGCACATCATGCCTTCAGTGACTCCCCAGTGATAAGACAATTAACATTTAAACTCCACAGCAGGCGTTCAAGACCCCGCAGGAGCTGGGCCCTGTTTACCACCCTGACATCCTTCCTTGTGTTTTTCACTTCAGTCTGTCAAAGCCAGCACTGCCCAATCCAAATACAGCATAAGCCGCACTATTTTTAAAAAGTTAAAAATAAGGAGATAAAATGCATTTTAATAAATTTTATCATATCTAATCCAATATATCCAAAAGCAGTACGATTTCAGCATGCGGCATTAGCCACATTTCAGATAAGCGTGCAGTAGCCACATGTGGCTAGTAGCTACCATATCAGACAGTGCAGGTTGAAGACACTTGCATTTTCCCCAGTCTTCTTTATGCTTCACCATCTCTAGAATTTTCCACAGGCCACTACCTCTGGCTGGAAATCCTACTCTCCCCCTTCCTATCCCTCCCACGGCTGCCACCATTCCTTTCCCAGTGTGCCCTTCCTGACTCACCATCTCCAAATTATGTGTCTTTTTTATGCATTTCCAGAGCATTCTGAGATTTCTTCAACAAAGAGTATACAGAAAGTTTTTTTAACTTATATCACACATATCTTAAAATGTTCAACAATTAGTACAATAATTTGACACATAAGAGTTAAATGGACACTCATGGCTGCCCACCCAGCCATAACTCCTGCCTGACTCAGTATCTACCTTCCCTCATATGGTCCATGGGACCCAGAGGGTGTGGAGCCCATATTCAGCTCCTGAGTGGAATCTAAACGTAAACCAACCAGCATGGTATTATCCTGGGGTTGTTATTGGTCCCGGATGGGCATGTGACCAAAGTCTGTCCAGACAGGCTGAAGGGAAAGAGCTTATTCCAGAGTTAAGACAAAGGCTCTTGCTTTTTTCCCGTAGTATGTGACCAAGAAAGTGTGCTGCACCTATTGCCACTGGCAGCCTTCCTGTAAGGAGCCCTCTAACAGAGCAAAAAGAGACAATATGGAGCCATTGAGTAACCCAGCTTTAAAGTCTGCACTGCATCTGGATTTCAGAGTTTATGAGATAATAAATTTCCTAATTTTAAAGCTGATTTGAATTAGTTTTTTTATTACCTGTAGCCAAATGTTCATAACCGATCTTGTTAACTTGTGTTAAATGAATGCTTACTATGTGACAGACAGGCTTCTAGATATTCTACAGACAATATCCCCTACCACAACCCATATGAACTTGAAATTTTTAGTGTCTTTTACATTTTCCCTCTATTTTTTGCTGAAAATCATTTTCAGAGATAAGATCCTCCTGTACTAATTACGGTGTTTTTCCTTCTATCATCCCCAAGGTGGGAAGCTTCTTAGTATCTGTTCAGTGGGATTTCAAATTGTTGCAGAACAGAGACTGCAGTGTGTCCCCATTCTTTGCTTTTCTTTCTGTGAGTGTTTGTTGCTATGAAATAGTCCCTGTTTCATAATGACATTAATATACAGGTACCAGGGAGGTAGATACTTTGTCTCTTTGTTCTTTCTACCATCAAGCCTAAATGTGACAGGAAGAACTGACATTACCCAATGATGTTGGGCCTTGACTGGATGAGATTTGAGGTTGTCGTCCTTAGGGAGAAGATGGAATCAGGGAGTGTTCTCTGTGTGGGAAAACACTGAGGTGGACATTTAGTAAAGGCAGAGATGAAGATACATATCCACAGAATCCCTTATCACTCTCCCGTCCCTGGGCCCCACATTTGCAGTGAGGTTGGGGACAAAGTCTGGCCAAGGGAATGTGAGCATATGTGGCGTAAGCCACGCGAAGCTGGATCTTTGTAACAATCTCATATGGTTATTCACACTCTTCCATGAAAGTCTGTGCTGAAAATGGCAGCATCACAAGGTAGAAGATGCCAGAATCCCCAAGGCACTGCTTGGACAGGAGCCCATCCGCCAGCAGACTGAAATATGAACCAGAAAGGGGTCCTATTATATAAAACCTCTAAGATTTTTAGGGTGTTTTCTTAAAGCAACTAGTGTTACTTATGCTGACTGAAATGGTACTCAATAAGTGCTGGTTGAATGAGGGAATTGGGTTAACACATGATATCATTTCACCTAATGGGATGTCTATAGTGACTTCTGACAAAGTGAAGCAAAAAATAAAATAAAATAAAATTTGGAGCTATACACTCTACCACTCCACGAAGGAGTTTATAGTATCTGTATCTGAAATTATTTACTCCTAAATACTCACCTTTCAGCACATGCCTGGCACAAGGTATGCATTTAATGAGCACTTATTACAACTGCTCCTAAAAAGCAGCTGTGAGCAAAGTCAATGCTTGGAGTTCCATGAAGTCCTCCGTAAGCCTCATTTTATATAGAGATACATATTTTGTAGAATTAGAGTTGATTTTCTTTTTGTCTTTATATTTTTCTTTGTTTTCAACCTATATCCATTAGTCACTACTGCATTATAATAAAAAAATTTTACTTTTAAAATGTATAAATGAATGAAGGACATTTATAAGAAAACAAAAATACAGTATCAAATTAAGATTGAAGTAACAAAACAAATACTAAAGAAACCAAGTAATATATTCTGAAGCATTAGCTGTAATAATGGTTATTGTGAAAGGATTCTGTCAGGAAGCAATTCAAGCAAATGGTAGCATAAGATACAATTATAAGAAAAATCATCCTGGAGATTCTAGTCTCTTACTTTATAGCAAAAATAAAATGTTCTGGGTTATTTTAAACATCTGAATAATTAGTTTCTATTACCCCAAAGCAGAACACATGATTTAACACTGTGATCCTTAATGTAGTAGAGTAAAATGCACAATGTCTTTTGACCCAAAGCAGGAGTTAAGGAAGGTTAGAGTGTCTGCTTTGAGATTTGGAAGGCTAGAGGGGGAAATGACAGGCAAAATGAGCTAGAAACCCAAAAGGAATGAGGGAATCTGGTGGATTCGACCTCTCATACTTTGATTTAGCATCTTGTTTAACCACTCAGCCTCTTACTCCCTAAGGAGTATTTATTTATCTTTAAGTTTGATGGGAAGAGTGTAAATTGCACATAGGAATTAATTAATTTAATGCTTCAGTGTCCTACCTAATCAGATTATAAATCACTCTCTCAGACTGTATCTCTTACAACTGTGATATCCCTAAGAGGTAAATTTGTAGATTAGGTTATTGACTAAAAGTGGGGAGGGTGAGAGACACAAAGTCGTTGGGATTTACTGCCAAGGTTTGGCATGAACAATTGGGTGGCTAATGGTGCCATTTATTGTGACAGTCCGCACATTCTAATGTGTATAGGAATCATCTGGAGACAGTTTAACTGTTTCGATTCCCTGGTCCACTCTCTAAAATTCTGGCTGAGTAGATTTATAGGCAGGGATCTAGGAATTTGAATCTTTCTAAAAGCAGCCCTGGAGGATTCAGGTACAAGCGAGTAGAAGACTACCTTTTGAGGTATGTATAAAAAGGAGACATACTGGAGGAGAAATAGACTTGGGGAAAAGATCCTAAGTTTTAGCTGTAGAGAATATTCAGCTAATGTAAATCTGAATAAGTCTGTTCCCATCTGCCTCTAAGCTAACCCTGAAAAAGAATGAACCCTGGGAAATACACAGCCAGGATACTGAAGGACCATCCCCCCAATCCATTACAATGTGGGTAATTCTAGGAATCCAGAAACTATGTGGGCTCAGACAAAGTAGTCCACTCCAAAAGGCTGTATCTTTCAAGCCCTAAGAAGGGAGGTGGTAGATGAATTAAACAGAAGAAAATAAGGCAAACAGCTTGAAGTTATGTGAACACTGTCAATGTTCACTTGCCATCCAGATATTTTAATATTTGATCTATGTGCTTTATTATATTTTTTTCATTAAACTTCTAGCATAACTTCATGCTTACAAAGAATGATGATATTTTGCAGGAGAGAGAAGGAAAGGGACCCCCAGAGATGAAAATACACACTGGCAACTATGGGGATTTCCTAGCAAATATGACCAGTAACTTACAAGAAGCATGATTTGGAATTTGCAGCATAGAGGTCAGAACTGACCTCAATTAAATTAACCTAGCCCCTCAGACAGTAGAAATCAGCCCTCCCAGACAAAAGGGCCATGCTGTTCATGCCAATATCATTGGTTTTAAGAGTTCTAGGAGATAAAGCTTTGTCCTTTCATTTAAATATTTGAAGATGGTATCTTTAAAAGAACTATAAAATGTTATTTTTTAATATCCTTATGGGTGCAAAGTGCTTCTTAATTTTCAAATAAGTATAACTTTGGCAATTTTCTCAATTTAAGGCAATGATCTGCTTCTCTCTTTGGGGCATGAAAAATATTGAGCAAATTATGAAGCACTATTAATAGCCACCAAGGAGAACAATTTTGAATCAAATTCAAAGAATGTACCTATAATATTAATACCTTCATACTCAGTAATTTCTTGCCAATTTCTCTTTTAATGGCTCCAATACAATTCCATCTCTTTTAGCAATAAGAGGCTTTATTAACATATTCTTACTTTTATTGAATTTAAAACCAAAAAGATGAAATTGAGTGGTATCCAAAAAAAAAGAAAACATTTGGAATATTTCAGCTCACCAGCAACTTAGTGCATAATTCTGTTCAAGTTCAATGTATCCTCATGCCAAAATTCTATTCTCAAAATTATACACTTCAGTTGTTCTTTCCCATGTTAAGTAGGCTAAGTGATGGATGATTCTTCTTTTAAAAGTGACCAATTATGTCCATATTGCTTTTAAAAAAATGCATGTCAAGTGGCAAATTTAAATAATAAGAATAAATGGTTGGAATTTTCACTTAGTCTTCAAAGATGAAGAAATTTCTGTTTTAATGCATTTTAAATGGAATAAAAATACTTTGATCCATTAGACAGCAGATTGCTATATAATTTACTTACAGTGTGGCATTTATGCACTCATTATTTAGTACGTGATACCGGTATGAAGTTTTGTAAACTCTCTGGATCCACTTTAAAAATACAGTTTCTCTGAAACGAAGGAATTCTTTAGGATAAAAATCTATAAAAATAAAATAACTGACTACAGAGACAGCCACCCGTGGAGTAGTGTGCATGCTGGAGAATTTTCAAGGCAGAAGACAACAGGACATCAAACTGTATGTACTCTAAAGAACTGCAAAGTTTAAACTGAAATGAGGAAGCTTCAAATAAAATAGAAAGCAAATGGATTCAATGTTGGAAGGCCACTGGAGGTGCCAATAAGGAAAAGAAGGTTTGGCCAGGGAATAGCATAGGTGTGCATTTTGGACCTACGTGGTCGATGCAGACATTGCACCTCAACCTTTGCTGAGGAGCACTCACCTGGTGTCCTGTGATTTATGGAGCTTGTTGATGACCTTGCTTTATGGCTCACTTGTAGATGATCTTTTCATTAGAAAAAACTAGGCACTATTTGAGGCCCTCTTGTAATCTTGTTTAATTCACACATTCCCTTAAGATGTAATAGTTGAGATAAGACTCAGAGGACATATTTCTTTTGCCCAAGCCACCTACCTAAGACATGGAGGAGACAAAGTCTAAATTCAGGTCCAATTGATAGCAGGGACGAAATCTCTACAATGCCAGCAGCTTTCTGACATGGATTACTCCCATTTACCAAAAGAGTAAAGCCAGAGCAAACTCTATATCACCCTATAAAGTCTCAAAAATGGTGGCTTTTTGTGATTATTTACAAAAGTATCTAACTTTCTCTTGCATTTCAGGTTGGCTGTAACACAGCAGTTGTACTTGATTTTTCTTTTATTATTGATCTTATTAATTCTAATACATGTTTATGGGATTCTAGTTGGAAAACTTATAGCTATTTCTGAGAACTTGGAAAGTATAAAGATGTGACTCTCATCCTTTGTGATCTCTTTTTTCTCTCTTTTTCTTAATTTTTTTTTTTAGCAAGCTTTTTTTTTTTAAGTTCATCTACACTTTATGTCTTTGCCTTCCCCAAATGCATGTTAAAGGCGTGCCCTTCCCTCCCTTTAGTGCTCCCCGTGTCCTTTAGTTGTAGATTCGCCCCCCATCCCCCTAATCCCTGGAGAGTATTTCTGCCATGAGATCACCCTAGTGTTGATCAGTTAGTACCAATTTGATGGCGAGTACAAATGGATCCCTATCTTCTGCTCTTGAGGTGCCTCACTTTGGATGATGGGCCTAAGTTTAGTCCAGGAAAGTACATGTAAAACTTTTTGAACAACGTCTGAAAATAGTATTTAACAAACGTTAGCCGCCATTATTACTATGGGAATTTCTGTCACCAGCAAGGAGGCGGTGAATGACTTTACTCATTCACCACATATTATAAACCCCTTACTATGTGCCAGATATTCTGTTAGGTTCTGGTGGCCCAATCTTCATTCCTTTATTCAGCAAATATAACTATAGCTCTGGACAAGAATGATGCTTTGAGGGAATTAAGATGTCTGGCCTAGTAAGCAGATGAATTGGTCAACATCTTGAAATCTTCCTTCCCCAATGTTTCAACTCTGTTTAGGGATTTCCTCTCCTATAGGTAATTAATCATCATGAATAGAAAGGATTTGACTCATAAAATTTTGTTTTATTATAACATTTTATTTTGTTTTCTTCATAAACCTCAGGATATTTTTTTCATATAGTTGAGTATTTTTTGTTTTCTAAATCATCTGGCATTCAGAGAGATATAATGCTCTTAAAAGACTAATTTATGGGTTGTAATATTCTTGAGTGGGAACACCTCCCAACTCCATAAGAACAATGGACTTTTGGCCGCACAAATTAGCTAAGAGTTATTATAGGCTCTGGGGTCGAGAGGCCTGACTCCTGAGTCCCTCCAATCAACAGCTGCAGAATCTTAACTAATTTCTTCACTCTTCTGAGACTTGGTTTCTTTACCTGTCAAAGGGCTAATAATACTTCCATCTCAGGGGATATTGGAAAGATTAAATTCATTCATTCATGTAACAAGTACTTTTTTTGTTGAGCACCTACTATATATCAGATATTTTCTGGGTACTGAGAATACAAAAGTAAACAAAACAGCAAGAATCCTTGTCCTCACAGGGTTTACATCTTAATGAGATGAAATTTGGGGGAAAATTGAGATTGTTTATGTGAAATAAAGCACTCTAAAAATTAATTATTGTATCAATGAATGCAGTCCTTATATCACTAATAAAAAGACTTAAGAAGATTCTGTTGTGCCAGAGTGGAGATTCAAATTAGAATCTGCAGTTATGTAGTGAAGATATTGTAACAAAGACAACGTAGAAATGAATAAATTGCTAGTGAAAAGACTTTCAAATGACCTTTTATTAGGTAATTTTATAATTTCATAACAGCTGTTTGAGTACACAAACATATATATACAATTTTCTAAACAAGTAAATAAAAAGCTGTTTAGTATATCCGCTTGAATTCATATTACTCAAAACCTTAACACATTTATTATAAAAATTAGTAAAATTATTTAACAAGTTTTTAAAAATTGCTGGGTATGTGTACATAAACATTTTCAAGCTTGCTTTACAAAAAAGAGTGCAATTTCTATCCATGTGCTCAAAGTAACTTTCAAAGGTAGTTCCAAGGGGGAAAAACGAAGGTGGCATTGCCTTGTAATACAGCATTTATTAATAGTGACTTACCCTGGGACATTCATGAAAGATTCTTTGTTATCACATATGGTGAAAATATTAAAAATTAATATTCCATTTCTATGAATAAAACATAAAACATAAGACTTTATTTTTCCAGACTAACTTGTTACCATGAAAAACTGCATTCATTCTGCAGATATTACTGACACCCCATATTATTT
This sequence comes from Avahi laniger, assembly GCA_963575035.1. Taxonomy (NCBI): domain Eukaryota; kingdom Metazoa; phylum Chordata; class Mammalia; order Primates; family Indriidae; genus Avahi; species Avahi laniger. The sequence continues at coordinate 28,371 of CAUYSK010007786.1, read as the reverse complement.
ACTTTAAAAATATTTATGATACTTGAAATTCAAAAGGAAACCCACAAGACCTATTCTTCTCCCAACACATTCACTGAATGCAGATTTAAATGAGCACATCTCATTTTGGTTGTGCCTTTTATTTGCATACTTTAAAATGACTACAATGTAGTACGTCTGTATTTTTAACTGGTACCAAAATTAAGATGAATGATCTATGCAAAACCAGCAGCCTGTACTTCTAGTAACAGTTGTCATATGCAAAAAGAAAAAAAAAAAAGCCCTGAGTCAGTATTTTTTGCAAAAGTAATGAAGAAGAGTGCTCTGAAGTTGGTTTATAACTTATGAAATGGTTAAGACTGTCCAGTATCCATTTGTTTTGTTTTGATTGAAGAGAGGTATGGTTTTTGTTTAGTTAACCCAATTCAGATCATTTGTTAGTACTCAATTTCATTTAAGTCTTCAGAATATCCTGATGATTGTTGAGTTGTATCTTCCATTTCTGTCAGAAGAGAAAAATATACAATAATAGCCTTTTCTATTTTTATTATAGAAAAAATATTTAATTTGCATCCTTATAGTTTCAGACTGATTATAAAATTCATATCAATCAAGTTTATATAATTGGGGAAAATATTATTACCTGCACAGGGTCCTGCCTGAAATTTAACATCATCAATGGCAGTATCACTTCTTACTGATACCCCTCGAATGGCTTCAAAAATTATCTGAAAAATAATGAAATTTGAGTTTAGAAATAGAGTCATCCTGATAAAACAATGTTGGTCAAAGCAGATGCAGGCTCCTGAGACCTGTACACTTAGATTGCTCTTGAGGTTCCTGTTAAGGAAAAGGGTACAAAATTAGAAATTCAAATTTAGGTATTAAAGAGAATATTTGTTTGGAATTTAAAGAAACTCACAATAAATTAGTGGAGTCTTGAAGATTCAGGTCCCTTTTTTCCTGAGATTTCTTTAGACAACTTCCCAGAAATGCTTACTGAGAAATGCTTTCTGGTTTCCCCTCCCCACCTAGAACATTCTACTCCCAGCATCTCCCAGCACCCACAGGGCCCATGAAAATCAGGGTCCCAGAAGTTTAAATTTCCTTAGACTCTCCACAAATCTACTCTTGATGCCAGTACTAGGTGGAAAAAATTTATTATAGTATAACTAATAATGCCCATGTATGAACAGAAAGCCATAATAATTAAATTTACCAAAAATAGCGGTTCACTTATGTTAAATACCACAACATCAAAGACACAGCCCAGGGAGAAGAGGGAATCAGTTTCATCACTTTATATTCTGAGAAGAAAATAACTGATCAAATATTCTGGTTCTAGGAAAAATAGATTATCAGCTCTAAGGTTGTCCCAACAATGGTTAATAAACTACTAAATACTCTAAGGAGGCTCATGGGTAATGAAAATTGTCCAGAAGATATATTTGTTCTATTCATTTTATGAGCAGATGACTCCTCATTGGATTAGTTTATGATTTAAATTAAATAAAAAAGAAAGCCCTAAAACAAATTTCTTTGAAACCCTCCCCAAAATTAAATCAAAGAATATAAATTGAATAATAAGTTTATGAAATTATCTTGAAATTAATGACTCAAAGAAGCTTTAATGACATACATGTGGCAAAATACCATTAATAAAAATTCTAAGGACACATGTGTGATGGTTAATTTTAGGTGTCAACTTGACAGGGTTAAGGGAGACCCAGAGAGCTGGTAAAGCATTATTTCTGGGTATGTCTGCGAGGGTGTTTCTGCAAGAGATTGGTGTTTGAATCAGTGCACTGCATAAACAAGATCCACCCTCACTCACTGTGGGTGGGCACCATCCAATCAGTTGAGGGTCCAGATAGAACAAAAAGACAGAGGAAAGGCAAATTCACTCTCTTCTGCAACTGGAACACCCATCTTCTCCTACCCTTGGACCACAAACTCCAGGTTCTTCAGCCTTCAGATTCCAGAACGTGCATTAGTGGCACCTCAAGTTCTTAGGGCTTCAGCCACAGACTAATAATTATACCATCAGCTTCCCTAGTTCTCAGGCCTGGGGACTTGGACTGAGCTATGCTACCGCCTTTCCTTGTCCTCCAGCTTGCATATAGCATATTGTGGGACTTCTCAGCCTCCATAGTCATGTGAGACAATTTCCATAATAAATCCTTTCTCGATCTATTATATCTCCTATTGGTTCTGTTTCTCTGGAGAATCCTGATTAATATACAACCCTAAACAAGAATCCAAATAAATGGCAAGAAGAGGGAAAAAAATGTCCCAACATATCTCGATAGGAGGACATCTGAGTGCAGTGAATAAACATTTCGGTTTTCTGAACAAAAACAAAAATCTTTTTTTTGACCTCCAAGTCTGCAATGGAAAATGTAATGGACAAATCACCTGATGGGATTATACTCTGAATTCTGCGACTTGGCCAAACACTTGATTTCATATAACCTTCTCCTCTGAATTTCCTTAATACTGTCATGATGACCATTTTACAGCATTATGGTTTTCCCCTTGTATTATAGATAAGTAGTAGCATCTCTTCATTTTCTACATTGATGACAGGATTCACCTGACTTAGTTTTGCACTTTAGGACTAACCAAATCTATCCAAATCTAGTAACTGCTGAACAAGTACTTGTTCATTTAGAGAATAAACACAACAAATGCAAGGCTAAATAAGATATGTCCTTGGTTCCCAGACTGTGTGCTGAGGCACCCCGGGGTGCCCAAGTCCATGCACATGGGTGCTGTGGGATAGTTCGCAATTTCAAGGGAAACACAACAATATTCAACATCTAGAAGAAATTGTGTGAACTACTAGTTCATGATCATTCAGAGTTTTAACATTAGATAGACCTATATTCCTTCTGATAACATCATATCTTCACAGAGCTGGGTTTTTTGGTAGCTGCTATAATTAAAAGCAAGTACCAGGTAAAAATCAACACAGAATGTTAAATAAGGGTGGTGTATCCAACCTGATTTCAAGGTTTGAGAAGTTGTGCAGTGCCCAACAGGTATACACATTCTATTAGGAAACAATTCTGGTTATTTAAGAATTAGGTAAAAATGTTATCTTTTCTTTCAATTTAAGTATTAGTTTTCCAAATGGATACTAAATTGTTAGGACATAAATACTTACTAAGTTGTTTGGACCCCTGTACTTAATAAATGAAACTGTTAGATATTTCTTTTGGTCTAGGAGCACCAAGAAAAAATTAGTGAAACTAAGTGCTCCATGAACAAGAAAATTTGGAGACCTAGGTCCGAGTTGAGTACAGAGCACATAGGAATTCCTCATAAATGTTAGATGGTGTAATTAACCATCTGACTGATGTAAGTATTTCATTGAGCTGGGAATTTGTCTAAAACTTTCTTTTAATTGCATCAAAATCTAAGAAACCAAAAAAGAAAACACCCGAAAGTAGAGGAGGAGAGGTAATCAGGGAATCCAAAGGAAATAAAATGATATTGTGCTTTTGCTCAACAGTGAGTCAGGTTCTGCTCGGCACTTTAATAAATCCCTTTGGAAGGGGCATGATTAAAAATTTGTCATTTGATGCATTTCTCCTACAAGGATAATTTGAAGAGTGGAATGTCTTTGGGAGGCCACCCACATATTTTCCCCATAGAACTGGCCTTAAACAGCAGCAGTACTACAACTGCACTCTAAAAACCATCTACACCTACCCACCCCTCACTGATGATGTACTCACTTACTTCCCTAACTCCAGTCTCATTTCCTACTCTTGACATGCTCATTTAGATTTCTAATGGACATCAAAAACTTAGCATGTCCCAAAAAAAAAAAAAGACCCACGACCTATTAATATTCTTCCCGCACACATTGCCCTCACTCCTCCACATCTGCCCCGCCTAAAGTCTTCCTCACCTTAATAAATGGCATCTCTATTCATTCCAGCAATTGCTCAGCCTGAAAACTTTGAGTCATCTTGACTCCTTTCCTTCCCTCAAACTCCACATTTTATGTGTAAGTCCTATGGGCTTCTGAGGCCACCTCCTCTCCTCTGCTACATAGCCCAACCACCACTGCTCTTGCCAGTACTACTGCAGTGGCCCCCATAGCCTCCTTGCCCAATGCAGTGTACTTCCTATGTAGTCGCTAGAGCGATCATTCAAAAACATAAACGGCATCATATTACCTTAAAGCTGTATGATGGCTTTGTATTGCTTTTGGAGTAAATTTCAAACTCTTTACCATGCCCTCCAAGGCCATTCATGATTATCCCAATATTTCTTTGACCTCATCGCTTGATTAGCTTGACTTCTTTTTCTTCTTCTTCCTTGTTCACCACTTCTTTTTAAATTAAAATTACTTTAAATTGATAAATCATAATTGCATGTCTTTATGGGGTACAATGTGATGTTTTGATATATATACAATGTGGAATGGTTTAATCAAGCTTATTAACATCACCTTGCTTACTTATGTCTCTCTCTCTCTCTCTCTTTTTTTTTTTTTGTAGAAATGGGGATTTTACTTTGTTGCCCAGGCTGGAGTGCAGTGGTATGATCATAGTTCATTGCAGCCTCGAACTCCTGGGCTCAAGTGATCCTCCTACTTTAGCTTGGGAGTTGCTGGGATTACAGGTGTGAGCCACTGTGGCCAGCTATGACTACATTTTTTTTTTTTTTTGTGGTAAGACATTTGAAATTCACTCCCTTAGTTATTTTGAAATAGACAATACATTATTATTGACTATAGTCACCCTGCTGTGCAATAGATCTCAAAACTTATTTCTCCTATGTGAAACATCGTAGTCTTTGGTCAACAACTCTCCATTGAGACCCCGCCCGCCCCCATCGAGCTTCTGATTACTATCATTTCACTCTCTACTTCTATCAGTTAAGCTTAACTTTTTCTTCTTCATAGCACTAATTATCACCTGATGTTACATTAAGTATTTCTGGCTTACATTTTCTACCTCTCCCCCACTGAAATGTGAACTTCAAGTAAGTAAAAAGTTTGTATGTTATATTCATTGCAGTATCCTCAGCACTTAGAACAGCAAGTGATCAATAAATATTTATTAAAATGAGACATTTTGGTGTCAAACTACAGGAGCTCAGTCTGGATGCTTCATTTAGCTATTGAGAGTATCAGTTCTACCATGGAGATACGAATTAGAGATGGGGGAGACTTGGAAGAGACATATTTTTAGAAACAGTGATAATATCTTTTTATATTTTGGTACTTTAAAGTTCACAAAACCCTTTCACATAATCTCATTTGCCTCACTCTCACTCTGGCAATGTCAGCATGGCAGGAATTATTACTCCATTTTGAAAATGTATAAACAATCTCAGAGAGTCCAAGATTTCTCCAAAATCACCCAATGCTTTTAACCCATGGGGAACTGAGGATATTTCAGAACTTCTGTGTGGGAAGCAACATAGAACAGTGGCTTAGGGATACACACTTTGAAACTAGGCAGATCTGGGTTTGAGTTCTCAGTCGGCCACTTGCCAGCTGGATATTTATTTTTCCCCATCTGTAAAATGGAGCTGTAAGATCGATTGAGAGAACTGTGCACAGCTGTAAGTGCCTGTCACATAGACGGCGGCTGATCTATGTGTGCATGAGTATATATGCATTTTATTAGACACCAGCATGTTTTGGAGCAACTGGTTCAGCCTGGTCTCCCTGCTGAATCAGTCTGGGATTCCCGAGGGAGTCTCTAAGTCCAGAAGAGAAGATTCACATATTTTCCATTCCACCTAAGGGGAACAGTCTGGAATCTTCCTTCCAGACTGTGAGCTGTAAATCTCTAGGGCAATTTTGTACCATTTGAACTTGAACACCCCCAGATGCCACCCTAGATGCCTCACTACTCTATACTCAAAAATCATTTCAAATGACCAGCTACGTAGCAAGTCTAGTATGCACAAGGCCGTGTGCCCGATCTCCAGGACTCAGATGCTGAGAAGCTGCCGTCTCCAGAACTCAAAGCTTAGAGCACTTAGGGTTCCAGAAATCTCTGGAGTTTCTGATTCAGTAGTTCCGAGGTAGGGACTGAGAATTTGCATTTCAGGTGAATTTGCATTTCAGGTATTGCTGATACTGCTGGTACCTGGACCACCCTTTGAGAACCATTTGAATAAGATAGAAATATGGGTGCCCTAATAGCCTGACAAAATTCATTCATTATCTCTGAATAATTATCAATTATGTTAGTAAGTTCCTGAGCAATCCACTTTGCTTTTGTAAAGAAACATTAAATCACTGTTAAAATCATTCTTGGGGCTATTATTTTTTTTACTGAATTTCTAGACCGTTTATCCATGTTGAGATAATGAGCTTTTCCTAGATAGTGGCTCATCTGCCCTCTGTCATTCGGTTTTTGACAATGCTGCATCTTCGATGGCACTGCAACCTGGTCACCGGAGCTGCTGCAATTCCTTCCCATTTAGATCTGTAGATTTTTGGTCGTACGGTAGTGCAAAATAAAGCCCTTGTTTTGGATACCTTTTTCTAGGAAGATTTGGGCTTAGACCAGCAGCCAGTGGTTACAGCTGAAGAGCGCTGGTTCAGGAGGTTTATCAGCCAGAAGTAAGGATGAGGAGTAAGCTGGGCTTTTAGCTAGAGGTCACGCTTGAAAATTCTATATAGCAATTTCAAGAACAGTTAGGAATCTGAAGTTTATCTCCCCAGAGCTTTCTGGAGCTTTGGCTCATGGTAGGCAGGTGAAGTCAGTGGCTGTCAGAAGGTGGCTGCTGGTGTCCAGACTAGATTGGCTGCTCAGCCCCACCTACTGGAATTTAAAAGGATCTTTCCTATTGCTGCCCAGATTTGCTTATGATAGAGGTCATCTAGGGTGGTCTCATCTATAGGACATGAGAGGACCAGGGTGGGGAGACCCAGAATTGGGATCAACACTTTCAGTTTCTTTTGCATCAGTGCAATGACGGGGGTAGAGGCTTAAAAGAAAGAAAGAAAAAAAACCTTATTCTGCACTATTTACACTCACTGTTAAATAGAGGCTTAAAACCAAAAAGCCCTGACACGCATGTGGGTAATGACAAGTAAAAGGTGCAGCTGCAACAACTAATTAGGTAATACATATTTAGAACAAAGGGAGCCTTTGTTCTGGGGATTTGTAGGATACATAGAAATACATTTGACACCCATAATGTATCAAGACAAAAAGAGATACGCTTTCATCATTGAATTGCAAAAAAAAATCACTTTATGCCTCAATTCCCAGGCTTTCTCTCTCTGCTTAATTTCTCATTCAGTGCTTAGATTTAATCAATATGTAGACTAATTATGTTTACGTTTAATCCTGCCTTTATCTATCACCCAGAAGAAGAACAAAATATTCTCTTCGGTAGCAAGAAAATCAGAAGCTTAGATGCATGTTTTCCATCACCTGATTCTTATCTCTTTTGTCTTACCTGGTGTTGCCTCTCGCAGCTGTATTCAATCAGTGCTCGGAGCCAGGAGATGCTCTGTTCACCTCTTCTTCTCCATAACAGAGACTCTTCACTGTCTTCCTCCTTTTTCAAATAAACACTCAGCAGACCAGTGCCCGCTCCATACATGTGGTAGAAAAAGGTCAAGCAGTGTTTTCCGGAGACTCCTCGAAGAGGCCCAGACGAGAGGCGAGCCTTCTGTCCATACACCATGTGGGAGGCCTCGATGTACATGTAGTAGCCTTGAGAGAAATGCAGAAGCAGGTGTTGTTAAAAAGGACACGAATCATATTTTCTTCTTTCATAGTGTTCTTGGAAACATGGCTGATTTGACTACAGTACCGAGAAAGGATTTTAAAATTTTGGAGAGCATGTATAATCCAAGGAGAATAAATATGCTACAAAAAGGAGACCATCAAAATCATTTTTAAAATTTAATGATTTATACTTCAGTTTAATAGGAGGTAATTAATATGCCAGAATTATGCCACTGATATGGTGATTAACACATCAGAATTTATATTACTAATTCATGGACAATATTCTGCAGCTTCCAGGCATTGGTTTAGGGGAGAGAGCATGGGTTTTGCAGTCAGGTAGATCTGGATTCAAGTCTTGACTCTAATATTTGTTGTCTGCATGATCCTGGTCTAATGAATGATCTTCTCTGAACCTATATTCAACATTTTAAAATAAAGATTGGTAATACCTGTGCTACAGAATTGTGAGAATTAAACGATATGTGACATATGCCTGTATGTAATACACATTCAAATATTAACTTCCTGTCCTGCTCACTGCCTAAAATTTTTTATGTCACTTTTTTTTAGTCTTGAAAACATATTCTAAAACATTTTTAAATTGCTTTTCCAATTTCCTTTTCTAATTTTATTTTATGATTATCTTTTAATTTGCTAGTTTCAGGCAGAAAGAGGATTAGTCTGCATTTATGTAAGGCAACTGTGTGCTAGAGCCAGCTTTTCCTGGCTCCCAAGAGTCAGTTGTGTGCATCCTTTACCAGTTCCAAGTGACTTCACATGGAAAGCTTGAAATGGGCCACGATGAAAGTATTTTCACCACAGAAATAGGACAGGCATGGAAATCAGCACCCCCTTCCCAAAGAGAGTCAGTTGGTGTTAAACAATTGCCATCATGTCACCGAAATAAAGCTATATATGAATAGTAATGCAAGAGATCTTTTCTAGAGGAATGCACCGGTAATATAATTCTGTGCCCTCGAGGTTCATTTTTAAAAAGGCTCTCAACTCTACGTCAATAGTTCTTAACCTCTGATCATTTGATTAAAAGTTTTGATCTCTTCTATTTGAAAAATAAAACCCACAAAAAATGTTTGCATGCAATTTCATTGCCTTCTTTGGTGTTTGGGTTGGATGTTTGTGTTCCCCAATATTCGTATGTTGAAACCCTAACCCCAATGTGATAGTATTTGGAAATGGGTCCTTTGGGAGATAATTAAAGTGAGATGGGGTCACGAGGATGGGGGCCTCATGATTCGATTAGTGCCTTTATAAGAAGAGCCAACAGAAAGCTGTTCTCTCTCTCTCCATGCACACACACCGAGGAAAGGCCATTTACAAGCCAGGAAGGCAGTCCTCGCCAGGAACCAAAACAGCTGATACCTTGATTTTGGGCTTCCCAGCCTCCAGAACTGTGAGAGATAAACTCTATTGCTTAAGCCATCCAGTCTATGATGTTTTATTATGGGAGCCCAAGCACACTAAAACATTTGGCAATATTGATTTTTTTATATACACCATACAAAAAATAATATTTACAAAGTAACACGTGTTTCATTATTTCATGCAGAAATTAATCGCGAAGTTGAGGGGAAAAATAAAGAGATTTCAAATAATGTATGTAAATGAAATATTTTCAAGGATATCTTTCTTTATAGTTTGAAGTTTAATCAATGAACTCTAATCATTTCCCAAATATGGCGATATGAGATATCACATCAAGAATTGGTTGGAAGTCCCATCTATGTACCTCCTTTCTATTTCCACAAACACAGATCCGAGGAGTGCTACAGGCTTATTAAAAGGGTGGGAGAAAGCACCATCGGTTTTATTAATTGTGTACACTGTGCAAACCCTTCCCCTAGTGTTTTACTCTATAAAGTTTCCACCCTGCAAAACTGGGCTACCCAGCTCATGGGATGTGGCCTCCATCAACTAGTCACCTCCTTAGCAATGATGCTGCCCCAGAGAAGCTGAATCAGGGCAGTGTTCTGTGTCTGCCACTTCGGGTTGCCTGTAATCAAGCCACGGTGCCAACAAACCTCTGCTAGTTCTGGATCCCTGGATGCAGTGAGCAAGTAGAAATCAAAATATCTTTAGGGTACTCTAAAGACTACACACATTTAAGCCCTGCTGAAAAGTAAATTTAAATTAGAAGGCTAGTTGGTTTACATAAGAAATTGAAATTGTGACAGTGTCTTTGATCTGGTACGTGACATTTGACGTCCAATTTCAATTTTTCGTTTCTTTGGCAGTAGTTTCGTCCAGAGGCATGCTAGAGGAAGTGTCATGGCTGCCAGTCTCCCCACGATCTGCTTTAAACTACAGGGAGAAAAATTGTCAGTGTTCTGGAGTGCTTACCAATGACATCCGCCTCACTAAAGCCAATGGTCAGTTTCCAGTCCTTGTCATTTTTGTACCATCAGTAGCATGGGACATAACAGATCACTCCTGACTTCTAGAATTACTTTCTTACTTTGGCGTGCAGGACACTGTATTTTCTTGCTTTTTTTCCCACCTCCCTGGTCACTCCTTTGCTAGTTCACTCTCTCTTCCCTGACCTCTCCTTGGAGTGCCCCAAGGTCCAGTTTTCGAACTTCTCTATTCTCACTCCCTTGATGATCTCATCTTATTTCAGGCTTTTCAATACCAAATATGTTGTTATATCTCAAATATAAAATTTCAACCTCTTTGCTGACATCTGGACTTGTTCAAACTGCTTAAGGGACATCTCCACCTATAGTCAAATAGACATCACACACTGACCACACTGAGAACTAAACTCCTAACAGCCTGCAGTGCACTAAATGTCCAGTTGTCCAGGCTAAAGCTGGGAGTCCCATGCCACCCCTCTCTGCCTCTCAGTCTCCACATCCAGGTCATCAGGAATTCCCACTGGCTCTACATTCGAAATATATCCAGAATCCAGTCACTTCTCTTCTGACCACCTCCACTGCTAACACCCTGGTCTGAGCTGCTATCATTTTTCACTCGGATTAATGCAACAGCTTCCCAATTAGTCTGTCTGCTTCTACCCTTGTCCCCTGCAATCTAATCCCAACACTGCATCCACAGTGATCCTTCTAAAACAAAAGCAAACTCTTACCATTTCTCTGTTTAAAACTTCCATCGTCTCAGCATTTCAGAGTAAAAACTGGAGACTTTACATTGCCTTAGGGCCCTATACAATCTCCCACACCACTGCATCATCTTGCCTCTCTGGTCTCCCCCCAAGCACGAATCAGGGCCAACCCTGCTTAGCTTCATGGGGTAAGATAAGATTGGGCACGTTCAGAGTGGTACGGTCATAGATTCTATTATCTGTCTGATTCCTACAACCTTTCTCCTAACTCATCCTGTGTTGCTTGGCTATGCGGCCTCTGTGTTGTTACTGTACTCTGGCAGGTATGCTGCTACCTTAGGGCCTTTGCATGTGCTGTTATAATTCTGGCTCTTTCCCCAGATATTCTCAGGTCTCACTCCTTTACCTCCTTAAAGTCTTTGTTCAGATGTTATCTTTTCTATTAGACCTATTCTGACTACACCATTTCAAATTACAATTCCTTCTCTTCTGGCACTCCTTATTCTCTACACCCCGATTTATTATGTTTTCATAATAAATTGAATGTAATCATCTCTTAACCTACTATATACATTTCTTATTTGTTATGTTTGTCTGTCTCTCCCCTCTAGATTTCACAAAGGCAGAGATTTTTTCTTGTTTAATTCACTGCAATGTCCCCAGGTCCAGGAACAGTGCTTGGAATATAGTAGATGCTCAATAAATGTATGTTTAATGGGTAAGTGAATGCATTTTCTTCCACAGCTCTAAGCACAAACCAGTTTGACTGCTTCTAAAGCACATGGCTCCAGCAAGGTCACTCCAAATGTGTGATGTTCTTGGCAATGAGATATGCACTCGACTAGGATGTTCCAAGGCAAAACTAGAACAAATGCAAGTTTTGATAAAATTAAAATATTATTGAAGCCAATGTTCTCAAACTAGTTCCATGCCATCTGATGCATTTTTTTAAATGAGCACACATACAATAATTCTTTGACTTTATAACCCTCATTCTTTCATTGGCAAGAAAATTGCTACACAGGAAGCACTGGAGTTTTTGTGCATTCATCAATGAAAGGAACCTTTATTGCACTTTCTTTTCTTTAACATTTTCTAACTTAACACCTTGACTGCCACACTAGAAAAAAATTTTTTTCTTTGGGGCCACATTGTTTTTTACAAAAATAGAATAAAAACTTCAAAAACAAAACAATCCTAATTTAATGAAAAATTTGTTATTTTTTATTGTTTTCTGTGCATGAGTTATATGCAATTTGAAAAATAGTTCACGTGTCTACCAAGGTAGAGACATGTGAGTTACTTATGTTTCACGAGGCCCTGGGTTCAAAACTAGTGTAAGTTAAATACAACTCTCATGGCAGTTAATGTGTTAAGCTAGGTCAATGCAAACAAATAGGGACATACACAATCTTAATAGAGAGGTGTGTTTAATTTAATTCCATGAAAAATGAGATCAAGGCATGAAAATGACCATAGTATATCACCTAACTGCGGATGAAGGAATGCCATACTATCCTACACATAAGTTAGCGTCACCGTAGACTGAAACAATACCTTAATACGGTTAAATCAAAAAACATTTCCTCCAAAAATAATTTTTTTAAGGCAACAAGAAAAAAAATCAAAGAAAAAATTTTTGCACCTGGCTTTGGATCTCTCAAAAGGCCCACCTGAATCTCAGGTAAAGGGCCTTAGCTCTAGATGAAATTCTCAAATAGGGAGAAAAACAGCCTTCTCTGAAATATGCTATCACTGGGGAATTGGAAAGTAGAGACTACAAGGGCCCTGAAACATAAAATCTTTTCATAACAGAGAGGAAGCAGCAGATTCATCACGAGTGAGAGATGATCCGAGAATTGTCTTGCATTTTGTGATGATAGCTGCACATTCCTAGTGATAACAATATCGACCTTGACCAGGATTATTCTGAGGTCCTGGAAGAAAGCAAAACTCTTAATCACCTCCAGGATCGTTTGATCGAATTCCTTCTTCCATAAGTCCAACGCACTAATTCATTTAGCCTTGAAAAGGTGAAGTGTTACTCTGGTTGCCAGGCTCTTCCCCAGAGGGTGGGACTGTAACTAAATCAGGGATGGCCTGCACAGCCTCCTCCATCCCGTCTTCTGTTCTTTGGGCCACACACCCCTCCGCAGATGTGACTACTACGCTTTCAGTTCACACACCTCTGGGTCTCGGGTATCAAGCTGACACTCTTAGCTAAGGTTTCCAGTTCTAGAAAGTTTTACGTTTAGCACTATGAAATATGAAAAGAAGTCTCCTCTGTTGTTTGATCTGTAATTGTGCTGCTTTTGGAAGAGATGAGTAACACTGAGGGAAATGTGAGTGTCTTTCTGGGGCACTGACAACAGTCTACATTTCTTAAGTAATTTTTATTTTTGCAAATGTCTTTCAGGGTATGTTTGTATTTTGAGCACATACAGTGGTCCTCCCTTATCCTCAGAGTATGCATTCCAAGACCCCTCATTGGATGCCTGAAACCATGGCTAGTACCCATATATATGATGTTTGTTCCTATACATACATATCTATTATAAAGTTGAATTTATAAATTAGGCACAGTAAGAGATTAACAACAATAACTAATAATAAAATAGAACCATTATAACAATATTCAAAATGGTGCATAATTTAAAACTTATGAATCGTTTATTTCTGGAATTTTCCATTTAATATTTTTAGACTGTCATTGACTAAGGGTAATTGAAACCACGGAAAGAGAACCTGTGGATAAGAGGAGACTACTATATGTATATTCTATACAGCAATATAGATTTAGAGCTATCTAGACCAATATCTATACCTAAAAATACTTTTACCAAATTTGTCAACAAATCAGAATTTACCCCTCTAATATACAAACTAATTATTTCTCTTGATTACAAATGCTTTTTCTTCTTTACTTGTATATGACACTTTCTTTTCCCAGAAAAGATCAGAGCTTCACAGAGAGCCAATCTGCCTCACATGTGTTTAGAAAGCAGAGAAAAGCCCTGTGTGTTGACAAGTTTGGCCACATTATGGCTTCAAGCACTGTCTGTCTCAGCAAACAAAAGCTCTGGCTGGAAGCCAGGAAGGCCCAGCGTCGAAGCTTGAGACGGGCTCACATGTTCTTGTGCATGAAGGATTCCAGTCTGGGGAAGGGATTACTAACTGGAGAAAACAAACTACTTTCTTTCTGCGGGTCATTGCTTAACATTCAAAACAGGGGTTCCAATGGATCTACTGGGAGATCAAGGCCCCATCTGTTCTTTGCACAGCAACTGTGACGTGTTGAGACACACAGACACACAACAGATCCATAATTCTGAGCTGTGCAGCAGCTGTTCCCCCAGTCTTGGGGTCTCTTTCACAGAGCGGGGAAGGAGCCCGAGTGCTTGTGTGAAGAAACAGTGTGGAATGAACAGCCAGCTACGTTCAGTAAGCTGGAAGAGGACTCTTAAAAACCAGGGAAAACAGACATCACTACTTTGGGAAGCTGCTAAAGATGTCTCCCTAAAATTGCTCTTTACTTTACTTCTAAGTCATTCTAAAAGCCTGTCATAAATAAGGCATTATTGTTTAATGGGTATGGAGTTTCAGTCTGGGGAAATGAAAAAAGTTCTGGAGATAGATGGTGGTAATTGCTGCACAACAATGTGAATGCACTTAGTGCCCACGAATGACACACTTGAGAATGGCTAACACGGAAAATTTTATGTTGTATATGTTTTATCCTCTGTGTAAGTAGGATCTGACAATATCAGAAAGTAACATAACAAAATAAGTTATAGAGAGAGTGAAGGACATTGGAGTTTTGTTTTTTTCTTTTCTCTCTCTCTCTCTCTTTTTTTTTTTTTTTTTTTTTAGTGATGGGGTCTAGTTCTGTCGCCCAGTCTGGAGTGCAGTGGTACGATCATGGCTAACTGCAGCCTCCAATTCCTGAGCTCAAGGGATCTCCTGCCTCAGCCTCCCTAGTAGCTGGGACTACAGGTGTGTGCCATCACACTGGCTAATTAAAAAAAATATTTTTTAGAGACAAGGACTTTCTATGGAGAGATTTTAATAATCTGGAGTTAATTCCTCAGATGGTTACAAATTAGTTGGGTAGCGTTGTTGCACGTCTGAATAGCAATTACCAAAATTCTCAAAAGACAACCATTTGAAATAGACTGGAGCTAACATATTAAATACATATTGTTGGTCTTCTTTTGTTAACAGCATATTTTTATAAATAAATTTCATTATTTATTATTTTAAAGTATTATTGATGTTTTAATCACACAAGAAGGGGGTATTCTTAGAAATGAAGAAGACTTCTACCTTTACTTAGCAGCATGTTGGAAGAGAATTTAATTGCCAGAAATAAGGAAGATTTATTGGAACATCGAACTGTACCACAAAAGAAAGTGATGGTATCCTTCCTCTGGAAATTGTTAAAAATGGTGCAGAGCTGCTTTTCTGGGACATAGTGGGATGGGGAAGGGAGGACTGAATGACTTTTAATCTATTCATTGGGGGACTCAGCGGACTAGGAAATGTTACAATTGAAAGCATTTTCTCACTAAACTGGATAGTTATGCGTTGATTTATTTATTCTCCTATCGTTTGGCTACAAAATCTCTGTAAACTCCAGATCAACTCAAACAAATGTTTACAAAGAATTCTGACAGCATTATATCATATAAATGTTAATAAAATTGCAACGGCCAATAAAACCTTGGGGACTTGTTAAGACTTGTCTTTATTATCTTGAAAATACTGTACTCCCTTCTTATCTGGAGGGGATACGTTCCAAGACCCCCAATGGATGCCTGAAAGCATGTGTAGAACTGAACCCTATATACACTATGTTTTTTCCTATACATACATACCTATGATAAAGTTTAATTTGTAAATTAGGCACAGTAACAGATTAACAATGATAGCTAATAATAAAACAGGACAAATTATAACAATAACTATAATAAAATTTATGTAAATGTGATTTCTTTCTTTCTCAAAATTTCTTATGGCACTTCACTTACCCTTTTCCATGTGATGATGTGAGATGATAAAATGCCTACATGATAAGATGAAGTGAGACGAATGACGTAGGCACTGTGATGTAGCGTTAGGCTACTCTCGACCTTCTGAACATATATCACGATCATCTGCTTCAGGTAATCCTGGATCATCAAGCCATGACAACACTGATGGTTGGATATCAGGAGCAGATGATGTTGTTGGCTAGAGATCCTCAATAGTTAAAGATGGTTTTTTCTGGTTTTTTTGTTTTTTTCCAAAACCTTTTTGAAGTAAATTGTAATCGGCAATTGTTGTCTCTTTCTTTTTAACTCATCAAAATGTAGCTGCAGAGGTGATCATACTGGTGACTATAATGCTGCGTTTCCTTCAAGGATCATATTCCATAATTTTGTCCTTTAATGTCGGTGCAATTTGAAACAGTTCAGCAAATTTCAGTAATGTCTACATTGTTGGTTCCGCTTCAGTTTCTTCATCTTCCTCTTCCTCTGTAGATAGCAAGTTCTTCTGATTCCTCATTTGCTAATACTTTTGATTGCTTTCAATATGTTCTTCCACTTCTTCATCAAGCATGCTGGCAAATCCTCCACCAATTTGTCCTGCTGTGTGAATGATTTTCCTAACTTCTCCATCGATCCCCGGGAAGCCTTTAAAATCATTCACTTCACTCCCTAAGTTCTTCCAGCAGGCGGTCGCAGTTTCTGGTTTTAATTTATCTATTGCAGTTTTGATGACTGTTATTGCATCAGCAACAGTGAATGATTTCCAGCACTGCATTGTGTTCAGATTAGGGTCTGCATCGATTGCTGATAGAATGCAATCAGATGTGGCAGGTGTATGTGGCCTCGACCAACCAAATGATGCCCTGGTTGAGGGGCTGAAGCAATGAGGTTGTATTTGGAGGTAAAAATACAACCTCAACATTTTCATTTTCACAGCAGACAGATTCAGGATGGCCAAGTGCATTGTTTATTATTAACAGGACTTTAAATGCCAACTCTTCCTCTTCCAAGTATTTTTTTTTTTCACTTCTGGGATTAAGCCTTGGTGGGATCATTCCATAAACAGAATGGCTGTCACCCACACTTTCTGATTTTGCTGCCAGAACACTGGCAAATGATTTTTGTTTTTGTTTCTGTGAGCGAGTGAGTTCTTCGTTCTGTATACTACGTCTGGCTTTATCATATCCCCTGCGGCGTTGTCACACGGTACCGGAGTTAATCTGTCCTTCCATGTTTATGCCCTGATGCCTCCTTTGCACTTCTACAAATGTGGGTTCTAGTGGAAATCTTCTTCCAGAAATATGAAAACTTGCTTTAGATGGTATTGTTTCTCTTTAATCACTTCTCCAACCCTGCTGGAAATGTGGCAGAAGCCTCTTTATCAGCAGACACATCTCTCTAGTAATTTTTATAATTTTTCAGTCCAAACCTATGCCTGAATCTGTGCAACCACCCCTTATGTGCAATAAATGGGTTGGTGTCATTTCAGGGGTGCCACTGCTGAAGTCTTTGTACAGGCTCACTGCTTCCTGGTGCAACACATTGTCATCAGTTGTAACACAGTTCTGTTCATGTCTTCCACCCACAAATGTAATGCCTTTTCCATTTTAACTAAGCACTGATCATGCACTGTGGCTATAAGTTTTGTAGTTTGAGATGCATTAGCGAAACTATCATGACTTTCTTTTTCCTTCTTCACAATTTCAGGAACAGACAATTCATTCTTACTGTAGATCTTAGCAACCTTAGCATACAATTGCTTTTCTTTCCTTAGTAAGTCAGAACTTTCAACTTTTTCACTTAAAGGAAGCACTTTACATCTTCTCTTTCACATGTTTGAATTGCCAGCATCGCTACTCTTGCACTTTGTGGCCATTACAAAGTAAAGTCAGGGTGACTTGAACACAAGGGAGATTTTATCACACTATTCAGAACAGTGTACAATTGAAAACTTATAAATTGCTTATTTCCAAAATTTTCCATTTAATATTTTTGGACCATAGTTGACTGTGGAAAACTGAAACTGTGGAAGTGTGCAATCACATTTAAGGGGATATTACTGTATCAGGAAACTTTCTGTTCCTGCCAGGATAAGGTGACTCAGGTAAATGGCGGCAGGAAATGAATTGCCAAATCCTGCAGAGTCCATCCCACCTCAATGCAAGTCATTACCCATCTGTCACTGATGCCATTATTACCTTATTGAATAGGAGCCAACTAGTGGGGCTAGATTTTTTTATCTTTGTTGTTGTTCTACTAAAATGACTTGCTCTACAAGTGTTTCTCAAACTTTATTCATACAAATACCACTTTCATGATATTTTTTGCCTATCCACACACTTTCTGTACCATTATTCATTTAATATTTTTCTTTAAATAGATTTGACTTTTGTTATTTAAATACATTTATTCAAATAGAAAACTTCACATTAGCATAAAAACAGACAGCTAGCTATAAATCTGTGAAATAATGGTTTTGATGAACTGGCTATATATTTTCTTACACATGGGTATTACCACCAAATTACAAAAAGTTCATGTAGTTACCACTTGAATTACCTATTGGTAGATGTAATGCATTTTGAGAAACACTGGATTGGTTTCTATCAAACTTTCTGATTTCTACAAGTCATTTTACTTGTAGAATAGGCCATGATTTTCTATTTTATAAAAGTACAAATGACATTAAACAATGAGCCCAGGAAAGTATCCCAGAGATAAACATCAGAATTTGTAAAAGAATCATTAATTGTAAAAATAATAATATCATTCATTTCCGTGGCACTTACATATTACTCATTCTGTTCACAAATGTAATCTCAGTTAATCATCACAGCCACCCTAAGAGTTTAGCAGATGAATTAGTCTATGCTGCTATAACAGAATACCTGAGACTGGGTAATTTATAAAGAACAGATATTTATATCTTACAGTCCTGGAGGCTGGTAAGTCCAAGATCAAGGTGCCAGTAGGTTCATTTGTCTGGTGAGGGCTGCATCCTCCATAAGGCAGGGATGCTGTGTCCTCGCATGGTGGAAGGCTAAAGGGTGAGTTGATTGCTGTGTGAAATGTTTTATATAAAGGCCTTAATACCATTCATGAGGGAGGAACCTTCATTGCCTTATCAGCTCTTAAAGGCCCCATCTCTTAATCCTGTCTCACAGGCCATTAAATTTCAACACCTGAATTTTGGAGGGGACACATTTAAACCATAACAGCAGGTCATTGATTGTTATCTTTATTTTACATATGAGGAAAGTGAGACTCAGAGAAGTTATGTAACCATTCCCTGGGTTACACAGGCAGCAAGAGGCAGAGGCAGCTCATTGATTGGTCCTTCCACTAGACTACACCATGTAACACCCAAGAATTTTGAAAGGTTAATTGCATCCCCAGTTAGTAAATTGGGAACTACAGCTCCCTTGGAATTGCTACATATGATGATGTATTGATTCTAACAGATACACAATAAACTGATGTATTTGTAGTGTGGCTTTTCTGAGCTCTTTTTATTTAATGCATGTATCTTGACTGTCCATTGCAGTTGTCCATAAAACAGGTTTGTATGCCTCTCCCCTTGTTTTTTTCTTCCTGTGTGTGTTCTTCCAAGTGTAGATTGACAAGCTTTAAGAATGGGAGGCGAAAAGGCAGAATTCAATCTACAAGCACAGGTATATCTCAGAAAGTCCCAGAGTGCACTGCATTCATTCAAAAATTCCTGTTACCACCAATGCCGAACAAATACCCTGTAGTCCTCAAGGAGAAAAATACTGTGTTGCTGGCCCAGAGTTTGAATCTAATTACTTTACTAATATGTAGGATAGGAAGTTCAGCCATTTTGTATCCTGGCATCACTTCATTCTCTATATTTGAAAAGGGGACATAGATAAGGTTATTAGGACTAAATGCAATAAATCGGCAATGCAGGCTATAGGAGATCTCCTTTTTAAATGGAATTTCATTATTGTTTAAATTATATAACTAATCACAGGCAAACTTCTTATTGCTATCCCAGGATCCAAGCAGATAATAATTAAAACTCCCTTAAATGGGTTTCATTCAGTGTTTTAATATTTAAAATATGTATATTGTCTTGACTATCTATAAGATCCTGTCTACCTCCAGTATACTGAAAATCTATGAATGGTTGTTAACTTGTTGAGTTAACCAAAATTTTCTTATTATTCCAGAATATATTCTCTGTTGAAGGGAAATTTCAGTGACATTCTTCTAAGTAATGTTGATTTACTGTATAAATCACTTTAAAAAAATCTTTAGGTGATTGTCAAAGTGGTTTCTGTGATAAGTGAACAAAAAAGACAATTGCAGTACTTCATTACTGTGATAGTTGACAAAGAATTTTTGCTTGACTGAGCTTTGGTTAGGCTTCTACACCTTCTCCTAGGCCTATCTTTTTACTTCCTTATAAAATCCAGTTTTAGCAAGACCCTAATAAGTCAGTTTAGCAAGAACCCCAACCCTCAATATCTGATCATCTTCAATATCAGGTTCCTCATCCTCCACCATCCTCCAGGTGATGTCTGATGACCCTGGCCTGTATTTAGCAAGAATCCCTTTAGGTTGGTTTAAACACAATCCCTCTTATCCCTGATGTTACCTCTTAGTAATTTTTCATCTACTGATCCTCATCCAATTTCTTCACTATAAATTCCTACTTGCCCACACTGTATTCAAAGGTGAGCCCAACTTCTCTCCCCTACTGCAAAATTGCATTGCAGTGGTTCCTGTTCCTACAGCAATGAGCCTGAATAAAGTCTGCCTTGCCATGCTGTAACAAGCATCATTGAATAATTTTTTCTTTAACATCGTTAGATGTCCCCAATATTTATTATTCAAGAAGGGGACTTACAAAGGAAAAGGAGTAGAAAATTCCATACTCTCTCAGGCAGTTTACAGACAAAGGCAGCATAAATGTACATTTTAATACTCTCCTCCTATTACCCCCTGACAAAGAACAGAACACCATGGCAATAACAGTCTCAGATACAGCAAGACCTTGGGTAGAATAGTCAGAAATATCAACAAAAGAATATAGTTGTGAGAAGCTGGAGACACAAAGATCTCATTCAAAACACTATGACTGGTTGGTTTGTAGTACAGAAGAAAAGAAAGAATGCCTTCAAATTTTTAGTATAATAATCATGTTCTTAAATAAATGATGCTAAAACATGAAATATCGAAGACATCCCCTCTGGCTCTGTTGAGTAATTTGTAGCAGATCTATACTCTGCTGACAAAATTTTTTGTAAATGGTGATAAAAACAAACGAACAAACACCTATTTTGAAGTTAACTGAGAGCTTCCTAAGCAGCAAGGACGTGAGGGATCAAGATCCCAGAGAAAAAAAACAAGGTCAATGAAATAAATTCAACATTCTTCAAGCCACTTTCCATCTTGAGGTACTTGCCTGTTCAGTTTAGAAGCTAAGCAGAAAACAGCTGCCAAGTGGCAGAGAAATCCACAGATCTCACTGGGTCGGGAAGACAATAACTGAATTTCAGGGCTACCATAGCAGCCAGGGCTTTGAGGGCCACATTTTGCAAGAAAAGAGAGGCACAGAAAAGTGGGCCCATCACTTGGCAATCTTCTTTTGAAGCACTTGACAAATTCTTAACTTGCAGAGAGCAAGACGACAAGAAGCCAAATGCAAAACAAAGTGGAGTTTTCAGCAATCTCATCAGCTGAAGAGACAAAAATTGAAGTTTAGGACTTACTAAGGAGGAGAGCCCCTTATTAAACTAGGGTATATTTTTAGAGAATATACCCCAGGTGTAGGGGGAACCAGAGGCAGACCATCAAAACAGAACTACAACATGACCTCAAGTTAGCTTAGTTATGGTTGGACTGGAGTAACCTGCTCTGATCCAGTTGTCTATCTGAGAATAGAGGGATCCTCTCTGGAGGAAAACACCGTCACTCCAGGGTTCTACCATTTTTATTGATAATGTCCAGTATTCAATAAAATTTACCAGATATTTCAAGAAGTAGGATTGAAGGAAGTGAAGGTAGGGAAACAAATAATAGAAACAGAACCACAGGTGACCCACATATGGAGTTAACACACAAGGACTGTAAAATAACTAAGATTACAACTTTAATAATATAGGCAATTAATTATATGTTCAGGAAAACAGAGATAAGATGGAGAATTTCACCAAAGAACTCAAATCTATTAAAAAGCAAAAAAGAAAAGTCAGGGGGAGGAATATGGAGCCTTCAAAATGGTGGAGTAAGGACTTCTGAAAATCTTCTCCTTCATAAAAGCAATGAAAACACTGGCAAAAATCATTGTCTCAATCATTTTTTTCAGAACTCTGGAAATTACCTAAATTCTTTCAACAATCAAGAGAGTTTATTCAAGAAAAATGACTGAATCTTGCCAAGAACAGTGTCCTTTTTACTTGCCCTGATTCCATGCTCATCCCTCTTACTCTGCAACAGACTTGAAAGCTAAGAGCTTTGCAGCTAGGGTATCAGTAAAAAGCAGCATCCTGGCAGCCACTGGAAGAGGCAGAACAGATTTGGAGCTTCCCTAAAATCCCAACTCTTGAGAATTGGCATTATTTAACCTGTTTGTCAGCTCACTGAAAAGCTCCATTCTCAGGGATTTTCTTTATTTAACCTGACAGAGGTAAACCTTACTCTGTACAAACAGCCTCATGCCTCATCCCCACAATATTTGTCAAAAATAATCAGTTAAACAATTGTTGAATATTGCAACTGCCTGAGGGGGCATTAACAATTGAAGCTAAAAAAAGGCTGACCAAAAATTTAAAAGAAAAAATTGGGGAATGGGATGTCTGTAGGGAGCTTCACAAAGCTCCAACTTATTTCTGGAAATCTGAAAGGTCACATATAGAACTGTACAAATACCCGGGAAAAACCTGAGCAAGTCCTAATCTATCACCTCTGGCTGACCTTGATTGAGGCTTTGCATGAGCAAGAAATGAAGGCTAAGGCAAAGTTGTAAACTGCCCGCTGGAGCATTGAAGACATGCCCCAACACAAACACAGAGCCCATTGGCAAGTGCTGGAAGATGTATTGGTTTAAAGCATTTAAGGAAAATCTCTGTCCAATAGTTAACTGATAAGCTAACAGAGCACAACCATACACAACAAAGAATACAGATTCTACAGAATTAGTCCAGAAAAGTCATTAAACAAACACACAGCAACAATGACAACAATAGCAAAAACAACAATAAACAGTAACAACAAGCTGTGAAATTTTATTATTTAAATGTTTTATTATTTACTTGTTTTTATTATTTAAATTTAAAAATGGACATTTAAACTTAAAATGTCCATTTTTCAATAAGAATACCACACACACAAAGAAACAAGAAACTATGGCCCATATACAGGATAAAAAGCAGTCAATAGGAACTGTTCCTGAGGAAGTCAAGACATTGGACTTACTATACGAAGTCTCTAAGTCAACTATTATAAACATGTTTAGGAATTAAAGAAAGCCATGTTTAAATAATTAAAGGAAATTATGAGAATTATGTCTCACTGAATATAGAGTATCATTGAAAATACTAGAAATTATAAAGAAGAACCAAGTAGAAATTATGAATTTGAAAAGTAAAATAACTGAAATATAAAATCCTTGAGAGAGGCTCAGGAGCACTAAACTCCAAGGCAGGTCAACTGAGATTATCCAATCTGAGAAACAGAAAGGAAAAAGAATGAAGAAAATGAATAGAGCCTCAGAGATATGTGGGACACACTCCCATTATGCATATGTACTAACATAAGCATAATGGGAGTCCCAGAAGAGAAGAGAGAGAAAGGGAAAGAAAGAACATTTGAAAAACTAATAGCCCAAAACTTTTCAAACTCATGGAAAAATATTAATCTAAATATTTAAGAAAGCCGAAGAACTCCAACTAGGATAAATTTGAGGAGTCACTCCTAGAAAAATCACATTAAACTGTTGCAAGCCAAAGACAAACAGAGAATCTTGAAAGCAAGAAGAGAGTGACACATAATATTCAAGGGATCCTCAATAAGATCAACAGTTGACTCCTCATCAGAAGCCATGAAGGACAGAAGGCAGTGAGACGATATAGTCAAAAGTGGTGAAAGAAAACCAAGAATTCTATATGCAAGAAAACTATCTGTCAAAAACAAAGGAGAATTTAAGATACTCACAGATAAAACAAAAACTGAATTTATGACTAGCTACTAAAGGAGTCCTTCAGGCTGAAAGAAAAGGACACTAGACAGTAACTCAAATCCATATGAAAAATAAAAAGCATCAATAAATGTAACTATACAGGTAAATATAAATGGCAAGCCAGGCATGGTGGCTCATGTTTGTAATCCTAGCACTTTGGGAGGCCCAGGTGGGAGGATTGATTGCGGCCATGGAGTTTGAGACCAGCCTGAGCAAGAGTGAGACCCCATCTCTACAAAAAAGAGAAAAATCAGCCAGGTGTGGTGGTGTGCACCTGTAGACGCAGCTACAGTGCAGTGAGCTGTGATGACACCACTGCACTCTAACCCGGGTGACAGAGCGAGACCCTGTCTCTGAAAAAACAAAACAAAACAAAATGGCACAATGAGTGTATTCTTGTTTCTCTCTTTTTAAATATGACTTAAAAAATAACCAATTGCATAAAACGATAATTATAAAAAACTGTGTCAATGGGCTTATAATGCATAAAGATGTCATGTGCATGATAATATTACAAAGGAGGAAAAAGAGAATAAAGCAACATTTTTGTATATTATGAAATTAAGTTAATATTAATATGAATTAGGTTATTTTAAGTTAAGATGTTAATTGTAATTCCTAGGGCAACCATTAAGAAAATGATTTCAAAAATATATACTAAAATAAATAAGAAGGGGATTAAAATGGTATATTAGGAAGTATATATTTAACAAAAAGAAGGCAGCAATAGAGGAAAAAAGGAACCAAAAAAGACATAATAAACACAGAAAACAAATAGTAAATGCAAACATAAATTCTACCTTATCAGTCATTAGGTTAACTGTAAATGGATTTGATATTTTAGTCAAACAGTAGAGACTGGTAGAAAGGATTGAAAAATGATACAACTATATGCTGTCTCCAAGACACATACTTTAGATTCAAATATACAAATAGGTTAAAAGTAAAAGGTTGGATGAAGATATATCATTTATGTGGTTCCAAAAAGAGAACTGAGTGCCTACAATAATGTCAGACAAAATAGACATGAGATGCCAATTTACACCACTCAGGTGGCTTTAATAAAAAAGAGAAAACAACAAATGTTGGCAAGGATATGAAGAAAATGGAAACCTAATACACTGCTAGTGAGGATGTAAAATGGGGTAGCCGCTCTGCAAAACAGTCTGAAATTCATTAAATGGTTAAATATACAGTTACCATAGATTCAACAATTCCACTCCCTGGTTTATACCCTGAAGAAATGAAAACATATGTCCACACAAAACTTGTGTACAAACAGCATAGCATCATTATTTATAATAGCCCGAAAGTGGAAACAACCCAAATGTTCATCAGTTGGTAAATGGGTAAACCTTGAAAATCTAGTGTGAAGTGAAAGAAGCCAGAGATAGAAGACCACATATTTTAAGATTCCGTTTATATGAAAGGTCCAGAATGGACACATCCATATAGACAGAAAGTAGATTAGTAGTTGTCTAGGGATGGGGGCAGAGAGGGAAGAGATGGGGAGAGGGAATGGGAATGACTGCTAATGGTTATGGGTTTCTTTTGAGGTGACAAAAATGTTCCAGAATTAGACAGTGGTAATCATTGCATAACTTTGTAAACATATTAAAAACCATTGAATCATATATTTTAAAAGAGTGAATTGTAAGGTATGTGAATTCTATCTCCATAAAGGTATTATTAAAAAATAAAGAAATGGAAATTCTAGAATCGAAAAACAGAATGACTGAAATTAAAATATCAGTCAATGGGTTTCATAGCATATTGGACACAGCTGAGAGGAGGATTCATGAACTTAAAAAATAGGCCAATAGAAAATATCCAAACTGGAGAATTGAGAGCAAAAAGAAAGGAAATATTCTTAAAAGAGCATACAGGATATACAGTAGTACATGGTGAGGACTTTTAATGTACATATAACTGGAGTCTCAGATAGGAGAGAAAATGGGGTAGGAGCAATATTTGACAAGACAAAGGTCAAGAAGTTTTGAAAATACATGCAAGACCTCAACCCAAAGATAAAGGGAATTTAACGAACCCCAGGCAGAATAGCTACAGAGAATACTACACACATGCATGTCATACTGAAATGCTGAAAATCAAACATAGGAAGAAAATATTAAAAGGATCCAGAGGAAAATGGTACACTTTCAAAGGAACAACTATAGGACTTCTATCTGACTTCTCAACAGAAATGATGGAAGCCAGAATTCAACTGAATGACATCTTTAAATGTCTGATAAGAAAATAATTGTTGACCTAGAATTCTAAAGATGTCAAACTATCCTTCAAATGTAAAGGAAAAATAAAGACATTCAGAAAAAGATTGAGAAAATTCATCATCAGCTGACTTGCACCAAAAACAAAGCAAACAAAATAAAAACAAAAAACTAGATGAAGAAGAAAATACTTCCAGCAAAAGAAAAACACTTTCTGCAAATAATAATAATAATACAAGGGAGAAATATGGAAAGGCAGAAGGGAATGAAGATTAATGGAAAGGGGAAATATGTGAATAAAGGCCGGGCTTGGTGGCTGGACTTAGTGGCTCAGGCCTGTAAACCCAGCACTCTGGGAGGCCAAACTGGGAGGATCACTTGAAGCCAGGAGTTTGAGGTTATAGTGAGCTATGGTCGTACCACTGCACTCCAGCCTGGGTGACAGAGTGAGTCTCTGTCTCTAAAAAAAAGAAAGAAAGAAAGAAAGAAATATGTGAATAAATATAGAAGAAAACCAACCCAGTAATATCTTTTAGGATTAAAAAATATGCAGAAATAAATTGTAAGACAAACACTAGAGTAACCATTAAAAGAATAAGACTGGTAAAGGAATGTAAAAAAATAAGGATACAACAAAAAAAAGACTAAATTTTAGACTCCACTTTCTTAGAAATCCTGGCTGACAATATCTTACATGGCAGCCAAGTAGAATCACTTACAGTTCTCAAAAGCTGCCACACTGCTTTATAGCTCAATACTTCACACCTGCCGTTTCCTCATCCTGAAATACTTACTCACTGCCCACCATTCTTGATAAACTCACACTCTTCCTTTAAGACACTTCCAAGGAGAGCTACTGCTTCTTTCTGCGCAGTTCCAGCATCTCTAAAACTTAACCCTTATTACTTTACTTACTGTAATCTGGGGCAATTATTTGATGCATAATGTAGGAAATATGAATAGATCAAGGTACTAGGGACCTGGACCATATAACATTTATGATTGCTGCCAGTTCTAAGATGTTTGATTCTTATATACATGCAGCTTCCGACACTGGTGGCTTTAACAAACAAACAGATGTTTTGAAGGAGCCTTCATTTACTTATGCATTAATTTTTGAATGAGTAACTGCTATGATTTAAATGTGTTTCCCAAAGTTCATGTGTTGGAAACTCGATCCCCAACGCAGTAGTGTTGGGAGGTGGGGCCTGATGGGAAGTATTTGGGTCATGGGGGCACCGCCCTCACGAATGGGTTAACGCTGTTATCATGGGAGTGGGTTCTTTATTAGAGGATGGGTTTGTTCCCCTCTTGCTCTTTCTCTCGCCCTCTCTTTGCCCTTCCACCATGGGATAATGCAGCAAGAAGTCCCTTACTAGATGCCAGCACCTCAATCCTGGACTTTCCAGCCTCCAGAACTGTGAGGAAATGAATTGCTGTCCTTTACAAATCACTCAGTCTCAGGTATTCTGTTATAGCAGCGCAAAATAGATGGAGACAGTAACCCTTGTCACATTGTGATCTAAGAGCCAATACATCAGCCACATAGAGCTCACAGCTTCAGAGGCCAGGACAAAAAGAAGCCACTCTTTTGTGGTGTTTAGGATACACAATAGGTTTGTGGGCTGTAGCCCGGGAGTTAAACTGACAACACTGTTATAAAGAGATGAGGAATAGCTCAGAAAAAATGTAGATGCTTTCTGCTGGATGCCTTTCTAAGAATGTTCAAAAATACCATTCATTGGTTTAAATATAGTATTTCCAAGACAAATTACTCCCTTTTGGTGTGTGTTAGGGGTGAGATTATGCTGTTATGTGAAACACTGTGCTTTTTTTTTTTTTTTTGAGACAGAGTCTCACTCTTTCGCTGGGGCTAGAGTGCTGTGACGTCAGCATAGCTCACAGCAACCTCAAACTCCTGGACTCAAGCGATCCTACTGCCTCAGCCTCCCGAGTAGTTGGGACTACAGGCATGCGCCACCATGCCCAGCTAATATTTTCTATATAGTTTTAGTTGTCCGATTAATTTCTTTCTATTTTTAGTAGAGACGGGGTCTCGCTCTTGCTCAGGCTGGTCTTGAGCTCTGAGCTCAAACGATCCGCCTGCCTTGGCCTCCCAGAGAGCTAGGATTACAGG
>CAUYSK010007785.1:0-15386 GCA_963575035.1 Avahi laniger | reverse complement strand
TGATTAGTGATGTTGAGCATTTTTTCATATATTTGTTGGCCATCTGTACATCTTATTTTGAAAAGCTTCTGTTCTTTTCTTTTGCCCACTTTTTAAGGAGATTGTTTGTTTTTTTTCTTGCTCATTTGCTTGAGTTCTTTGTACATTCTGGTTATGTGTATGTATCTCTTAAAAATCTTCTGTTTAGTCCCACATGTTTTTAAGTATCAGTGGGACCTTCTAAAACTAGCTTTCACTCTGCATTGTGTTTGTGAGATTCATCTATGTTAACGTGTGACAGTAGTTTCCTCTGGTCCCCATTTTCCCAGGTGCACCGTTGTAGGCTCTATATCTGATGCATTATGTCCTGAATTCCAAACAAAGGAACTTCACAGTTTTTACTTCCTGGGAATAGTTTATTTGGTTTCACTTTGTCAACGTTGTTGCCAGAAACAAAATTCTTCTGTTTTAAATAGAAGACCAGTTCCCTCTCCTTAACTGTGTATCTATCACTGACTAACGCTGTCTTTCTCCTTTCCTTCAAGACTAAAATCTTAGCAAGAATAGTTTGT
Source organism: Avahi laniger (assembly GCA_963575035.1). Classification (NCBI taxonomy): domain Eukaryota; kingdom Metazoa; phylum Chordata; class Mammalia; order Primates; family Indriidae; genus Avahi; species Avahi laniger. Next base: position 14,835 of record CAUYSK010007785.1, on the reverse strand, counting down.
GTTGACTGTCTCTATGTCTTAGTCCCCTATCCAGGCCTTGTTTGACCTCTTGATAGCTGACCTTTTCATGTTTTTAAAGATTTCTTCTTTAGTTTCCTTTACAAAGCTCATGACAGGCTCTTTCCCTGCACCCCCTAGTCCCCCCTCCCCGCTGATGTTATAATAAGTGTAAGGCTCAAATAATTTATAATCTGGTTTTACTGGTTTTGAGCACAACGTACTTGATTTTAATGTAGCATTCCTTTTATTTTCATATGGATAGAGTGAAGACTACATTACGTAATGTGAAAGGCTTATGGAATTCTAATTGTGCTCCGCAAGTCTCACGGTGCTGTATTAAGCCTGTGTGGATGAGAGGATGAGGGGAGACAGAGAAACTTGACTTTGCATCTGAAAATGCTTAAATGTATTTTAAGCGCCTTCCAAAATATAGTAATAGAAGCAAAATTAATTGGAAGAAATCAATACTAATGTTTTCTTTTATTCAGAGATTTAGTACACTTTGGAATGTGGTTCAGGCATCGAGATTGTGAAATGCCACTTTTGCTTGGCAGCAGTATTACAATCTTCCTTTATTTGGGCAAGGATCTTGCTATAGTAAGATTGTTAATCAGTTGGGAGATGTATTTTGTCTGCATTTACAAAGTTCAGCAAAGAAAATTAAAATAACGATTCAGGTAATTCAAATCCCAAACCTGGTTCCCTCAGTAGCTCTCTTCCGAACAATTATCTCACTGATCATTTACCCACATCCCTTTACACCTATGTCCTTGAAGATACTTGGCATCCTAAATGCCTACTATGTTTAAAACACTGGTACTGCAAGAAATTCAGAAATGAATAGGAGATAGCTCTCAAGTTGCCTCCGATCTAGAGGGGAAAAAGCAAGTAAACGAATAATTTATATTGCAAATCAGACTGCAAATAACATTTAAGAAAAAGAAAAGGTATATAAAGGGTCACGGCTTGACTTTCACAAACTTTGAAATTTATTCTCTTTTGAAGCAGTTTTAAGAGACTACATCTCAGACTCGAACTCTGAATTTTATATCCTCTATCTTTTTGACTTTTATGTAACAATTGTATTGATGTATTATTTATATACCATCTATATCCTCACGTGATAAATGCAGTTTACTCATCAAACCTGTGTTGACTACTTACTATGCTCCAATTACAAAGTGTGGGGCATGCAAACATTGGTAAGACATGGCCAAGGAGTTCAGAGCAGTACGGAGGCAGATAAATAAATGGTATTCCCAGGACAGTACAAAAAATTTACCTTCTTACATAAGACTTATAGTGGTCCAAAGGAGGGAGTTATGAATCCTGATGGATCACACAGAGCAGACTTCACAGGCTTCAGACCCCAATGTGGGTCTTGAAGGGTAAATAGGCATTTACCAGGGAGACCCAAGAGGAGAGCATCTGGGTTTTCTGCCCAGGTAGGCATCTTCCAGGTTTGTTCCTCCAGCCACACCTGAGGCTGGAGAAAATCTATGATAAACCTCATCACAGTCCCTGAGGGTGTTCTAGGCATTGCTCCTATCTCTGCCCTGCATCCTTTAACCCTGACCTACTCTCTACTTTTCCCAGAGACCAGAATGGATTTGGCAGAGTTGCATCTTAGACTGGGTTGGGGAATCAAATACAGACTAGCCAAGAAAGGAGCATCTGAAAAGTCAGGGAAGCAAAAAAGACATGAGGCATGGCTGGAGGCATGAGGAAACATGCGTGGTTCGAACATAGGTAGGGTGCTTATGGATGAGAGTTAGGAAACGAGATTGACCAGAAAAGCAGGATCCAGATCATGAAAGACTATGTGTGCTTTGCTGAGGGATTTGGATGTTATTATTTGGGTCATGGGGAACTTTGGAAGGCTTTCATGTAGTAGACCGATACAAAAAGACTCGTGTAGTATACGCATACTGTTTTGCTAGTTTGACTGCTTCTGCTTTGAAGCCACTGATGAGGAATGCTACTCAGAGCTCCCTGTGGAAGAAAACTGCTGTAGGAGTCGTTGGCCGACAGCCTGCAGGTGGCACATCTTCTGATCCACCAGTGGTGGCAGATTCACACAGGGTCACACCCCCCCAGGCTGCTCCCAGTCAGTGACTGAGCAAGGCGGGCTACTGGTGCCGGGCCAGTTTTGCCCCACATGGGGCTTCTCTAAAGGCAGCCTTTGCTTGATACTTTCTCAGAGCCTCGTGTATCTGAGCCGCTTTCTACTCCCTTTTTCTTTCTTTTCTTTCATAGGTGCCCAGGCTTCATGGTGGGCCTGAGGCATTCTCTGCCTGTTCCCGCACCCTCTCCCCTTTGTCTGTCCCAGGTGTTTCCCCATACTCTCTTATTTCTAATTCTGTCTTAACGTCCGCTTACCGTAGGACATGAACTGACACATGATACCTCAAAGTCTATTTTTAATTTTTTTTTTCGTAGAGCCTCAAAAAATTGGTATAAGACTCAGAATTGTTCCTCTCTATGGAAATCTTTAGTAAAAGGCGAAAGATTATATGATCTGTAGAGAAACCAGAGTATGTCAAAGTCTATTTTTAAACTTTAGTATTTATCTTTAAGTGGCTATTTATGTTTTATCCTTTGAACTAGCATGTCTTCCTTTATATAAAATGAACTTTTTTATAAAGTCAGAAATAATCGTAAATAAATGATCTCAGGACAGATTGGACCGCTGGGCCAAGTTTATCACTACAAGTTTATCACTACAGCTACCTGGGATCTGACAGGCTTCTGGGTTCAGTGTGAAGATGCCAGCCTTGCTCAGTTCTACTTAATAATATATTAACATTTCCCATATCCTACCTGTGACAGAATTGGCTCAAATTCAAAGAGTCAATGGACAGAAAATGCTTCTGACAGATAGGATTTTTTTTTCCAACTATCATTCTTATAATACAAAATATTTTGATATCTCATGACTAGCAGGTGGTTAGATGAAAGAGGAAGATAATTCAGCATCTTAAAAGCCAGTGACCTAGCATTCGGGAGGCCAGGATTAATTATAGTGAATCACTGTGTGACTTCTGAGGGAGTTTTTCCTCTATGGAATATTATGCCTTATGTATGAAAGGCACTTTCTCTCTCTCTCTCTCTCTCTCTCTCTTTCTCTCTCTTTCTCTGTTTTTTTAATAAAAATTTACTGTAAAAACAGTGAATAATGTTCTTGAAGCAAGTTGTAATCTTCAAATGTCAGAAAAGTATGGAAGTCAATTTTTAGTTTTTAGAAGATCTGTTGTATTTATTGTAGTTTTTATGACTATAACAGCAAAATTGCACACTACTTTTATTTAAAATAAAATTCCGGGTTGAATATCATGTGTTTTGGAACTAAAATAAATGTGTTTGAGTTAAGTTGTGGAATTGAGCCTTGTCTTATTTCCTGGGCAGACTTTTGGGCATTCCTGTGATCAGAGATCCTTTGAGAGTTCTCTGGGAGTGTGAATTGCCCATGCGGCCCGGATGATTTAGGCAGGGGCCTCATGGTTTTGGCTTCATTGCTTCGTTCTCATCTTACACATGAGAAACTCCTCAGTGAGAGACAACTAAAAGGTCAAGAAAAATTCAAATGAACTGAAAAATCTGTGGAGTGATATAAAGACCTTTAACATTAACATTTTCATTTTTTAAAAAACATATTTTTTAAGTTCAAATGATCTCATGGTAGTTGTGGATATTTTCTAGAAAATTTTTAAAGGGATACATGGCAGTTGCTTAAATGTGAAAAGAACCATGTAAAGAAAAACCTCATATTGCTGTGAAATTATCTAATAGTGCTCTAAGTCTGTTTGGTGAAAGGATTTCACGTGATTTCCTAACTTTGTTAGAACCCATGCACATGTGAGATGCTGCTGCTTTTGGGTCTGACAGATCCCTTGTTTAAACAAAGCTAAGTGATAATCAGCAAACGTGACAAGAATGATTTCTTCAAAAGCCGAAGTGACATGTTAATGAACTTACGTCTTAATTCTGATAAGATTGAATTTAGGGAGCATGATCTTCTTATGTAGTTAAGAATAAGTTATCAGTGCTATTGTAGATTTAGGAAAACCACAGTGTGTTGTAGACTCAGCTATTACAGGGAGGCTGCCTGCCTTAAGTGGAAGTCTTGGTAAAAGAAGGTTTTGGAAAACCAATGTGGTATCTCACATTGACACTTGAGGTTCCTTTTAAACCAGTAGTTGACTGTGTTGGGATGAGTAGGATGGGGCGTTAAGGCAAATCAATGCCATTTTTAAAAGTGTTTTTTAATCTTTATGCTTACAGAAATTTTGCAAGTATACTACAAAGAACTGTTTTCCTAAAACATTTGAAAGTAAACATGCCCTCACCTCCAAGTACTTCAGTGTGCATTTCTTACAAAGACATTCTCTATATAACTACAATACAACCGTCAAATTCAAAGCATTAGCGTTGGTCTAGCACTACCGTCTAATTCTCAGATCCCACCCAAGTTTTACTGGCTGCCCCAATAATGTCTTATAGCAAAAGGATCCAGTCCAGAATCATGTGCTGGATCTAATGGCCATTTCTCTTTATTCTCCCTCAATCCGGAAAGATTCCTCAGTCTTAACTTTCACGAACTTGAAAGGCCAGTTATTTTGTGGAAGGTCTCCCAATGTGACTTTATCTGATGCTTCCTTGTTTTTAGATTTGGCTCTGGCAGGATTATTACAGAAGTGGTACTGTATTCTCATTGTGTCACTGCGTGGTTTCAGTTTGTCCCATGTTAGCGATGTTCACTTTGATCACTTGATTAAGGGGTGTCTACCACTGTAAAGTTTCATGTTGTTTTCCATTTTTAATTTCTAAGTATTTTGCAAGGTGGTACTTTGAATTTATGAAAATACCTTGTTCTTTCTTAAATTTTCAATTTATACATTTGTTGGTTTATATTATTATGGTCTCATGGTTTAGTAGATTATAACCTGATACTATCATTATCATTTTGATGGTCAATTGTCACCTATTTGGCCGGTGGGAGCTCATTCAAGCTGGCCTTTGTGTCCTTTTAATTTACGCCATCATTCTTTGACCATTTCCTTGTTTTTTTTTTTTTGTTTTTTTTTTTTTGTACAGGGTGTTGTTAGCTCATGTTGTACTTTCCCTGCTCTAGCTCTGAAATGAACCATTTCTCCCAGAAGCCTGATTCCTTTTAGTGGAGAATGGTATTTAGAAACCAAGATCTGGATGACAGGTGTGCCCGTTGCTACTGGGGTGTTGCTGCCACTCAGAGGCCCTCTCAGTATGTAAACAATCTCCCCTCACTGCCAACCCCACCTTGCCCCACCCCACAGGGACTCCTGCCTCACTGTGGGAACTCCAGTTCCCGGCATGTGCTGCTCTGCACTACCACTCCTTCCTCATGTTGCTAGGGTCTCGACACCCATGTCAGGTTGCCTTCTCGTTTCCACAGGGAGTCTGATCCCACCTCGCTCAGGTTCTGACACCTTGTGCTGGCCTACAGCCCCATGGGGGAGTGCTCCTCGCTCACTGGGCTCTGAAACTCTGTGCCCGGACATTCCCGCTCCCCTCCCTCTTTACCCTGCTCAGACTTTGACACCACAGTTGGGTCTACCACCCCTTTGAGTGACTGTTTCCCTCATGCTACCCAGGTTCTGATACCTCACTCTTGGTCACCAGGAGCCCCCTCCTCTGGTGGGGTCCCTACCTTGCTCAGCCCCACCAAGTAGCTTAGATACTAGTTTTGAATGTTGATTTAGAAATTAATCTAATGATTTGCCAAACTCCAAAGATGTGTGGTTATATATGTTTTTAAACCAAGATTCTGGAACACATAATTGAAGAGAAATGATTTCTTAAGTGTCCTTATATCAATTTATTTTTTAATGTGAAGATACATATTTAATAAGGCAAAACTTTGATGTTTGATTAATTCTGCATTGGGTGAGAAATGAACACATATTTATAACATATCTTATCTAAAATATATATGTACATAAATTACTTAGGAGTAAGTTGTCTTGAGAGGATTTTGTGTCCAAAGTAATCCATGATGGAAATTTCAGAATCAAGTACCAGCAGTTCCTCATTTACAGTCCATCTTATCTAGGGTCTTTTAAACAGATCAGAGGTCTATGGCTCATCTCATTCAACACATGGAAGGTACACTGATGACTCAGAGTTTATGTGCCAGCCTAGATCTTGGCCCTGGAAATGCCTTCAAGCGCTCAACTTTGGATTGCCCTTTTGTCTTACTTGTGTTAAAACCTTGTCATTGAGATGCTTGTGAGATATCAAAACAGATGTCAAGTAGGCATCCCCTAGGCCTAGTGCTCCTATAGCCAATGTCTATGTGACATCTTCATTTTGACATCTTGCAGGCACCTCCAACTTGATGTGCCCACACCTGAACTTGTGATTCCTTCCCCAGGACAAATCTTCCTCCTCTCAGTCTTCCCTATCCCAATAAATGGCACAGCCATCCCCCCAGCCAGAGATGTTCTTGATTCTTATCTTTCATCCCCTGTGCAGAATACATCAGTGCGTCCTCTCTTCTGTTTTTTTCAACATCTCCTGTCACAACCCTAGTCTGAGCCACCAACGTCTCTCACCTCATCTACTTCTTACTTCCATTTTTGCCATTTTGTGTTCCATTATCCCCATGGCTGCCAGAGTGATACCTGTGTATCTGATCGTATCACTAACCTGCTTAAACACACCTAACAAATCACCCAATTCCTATGTAGGCTGCAAGAGCAGCCCCTTGTGCATCTCTGCAATCTCATCTATTGCTGTTCACCCCCACACTGTGAGCCCCAGCCTTCTTTCTCTTCTTGGAACATATCAAACTTTTTCCTGCCTTAGAGATTTTGAACATCATGTGCTTAGAATATCATTATCTTCCCTCTTCCAAATAGAAGCTTTGAGTCTTCACACTAGAATTAAATGCTAACTAATGAGTATGATTTGGGGACTAATTTCTGTTCTCTTATAGTATTATTTATTTTACACTTGAAGGAGAATTTCAGTGGCAATTAGTGTGAAATAATTGTTAAATTTAATTTGCTATTAAGAAAACAACAAGAAAAAAACCTGCTTCCAACTGCTTCCAAAACAAGTCTTAATAAAAATCAATATGATTATGACATTGAAAATATAAAAAGAAAAAAAGAATATTATTGTTACCAAATATTACTGGTTTAAGTTTCAAATGACTTGTTTCAGTAGAGATGATGAATTTTCATTAATGGTGCTTGTAAATACTATAATAATATGTCACATGTACATAATACAGTACAAGAGTGTGCACATTCATTGTCTCTCTTGAAAGTCACAACCTCATGAGCACAGAGAAGTTAAATGACATTACTTGGCCAAGTCCAGTTCTCTGAACTCCACCTTCATTCAATAAATACTGTTTGAGAGCATACCATGTGTCAGGCACTGTGCTAGGAACTTGAGAACAAAAATGTTCCCGTGAGTTTATAATCTAATGGAAGAGACACATCATGAACAAGGAAACCAGCAAATACATATCTGATTGGAGAGATATTTTTCCTTGCTGCACATATACTATTTTTATGGTGCCAGAAACATACTGAACTTCAAACCAACCTTTGGGTGTGAAATAGAAAGAAAGGAAGAGTCAGAGACTCTTTAGCATATTCACTCATAGGAGGTAAATTATTTGGGATGGTATGAAAGGTTCTATTGTTTTGTAGATAATCTACTCTGGGGGACTGAAAACCCATCCCTACCACCCTATGCAGAATACTATTCAATGGAATGGAAGGACTTGCAATTTTAGCCTCAGGGGAAATAGGAAGAAAGGGGTTATTCTGAGGAAGGATCCCCTCCTCCCCCAGGGGGAGTTAGGGACCTTGAGGGGCTGGAAGGAAGAAGGGTTTGGCCCAAACAGGAGGGTGTTTTCTTCTCCTACTGAGCACGTAATAAGGTACCAGGGCTGGAGGAATTAGGAGGATGGGCAGAGAGAGGATGATCCCTCCATGTATACCCTGTAGAGACTAAAAGATAAAGTTCAAACCTGAAGGGATGAGCTGTTCAATATGTTCTCCTCAATTCTGTGTGCTTGACTTGCCAACAGCAAGCTTGATTATTAATGAAGTGCATCATTCCATGGTGAAGGAATCAGCTCTTTATAATGAAAAGAGAACTATATGTAGGTAGTTAGAAAAAAAAAACTAAAGTCTCCATAGTATGATAGATTCCTATATTTTGAAAGGACTCTGGGATCCGTTTGAGTCCCACTTTCATAGTTTACTGAATTACGATCAATCTGCTCACCCCTCCCTTGCTTGGATACTTTCCTCCATCCAAGTATCGTGAAACTCCTCTTTTCCTGCTGCCCACAAGACAGTTCTTGAAGCATGTTATGCCCATATCTAAAATGAAAACCTGTGATCTGATATGTACAGATGAGTTACTGTGCTGTATGTATGTAAGGAACTGTCATAGTATTTATAAGCATCATTAGCAAAAATTCGTTATCTTTATTGAAATGAGTCATTTGAAAATTAAACTCAGAGTAATTTGGTAACAATAATACTTTGAAATCCCTCTTGTTCCAGGGTTTCCTAATGTTTCATATACCGAATATTTTCTGAATATTGCAGCAGCTTTTTTTTCTTTTTATAATTTCAATGTCATAATTACATTGCTTTTTATTAAGATGCTTATTTTGGAAGCAGTTGGAAGCAGGGTATTTTTTGTTGTTTTTTTTTAATAGTAAATTGAGTTTAACAATTATTTCCTTATTAATTGCTACTGCAATTCTCCTTCAAGGTATAAAATAAATAATACTATAAGAGAACAGAAATTAGTCCCTAAATCATACTCATCAGTTAGCATTTGACTCTATGTGAAGATTCAAAGCTTGTTTTTCACTAAGAAAAACAACATTATTATGATTCATATTTATTAAATCTCATGCTTATTTTATTAGTGGATTAAACTTTTAGCTTTTGATTACAGGATTGCTCTGTGTGTGTATATCTATACATACAGTCAATTAACAGTAAGTCTCTAGGGATACAAGAACCAATAACATATTCAAAACTAAACTCTTTCCTCAAACAGCTTCTTTTCATTTGTTCTTATTCCAGTAAAAGGTGCCATCACCTAGCCAGTTGCTCAAGCCAGTAACTGGACATCATCCTGACGGCTTCCCCCTCCTTCCCTCTCACATCTAAAGTCAAGGCCTTTTTATTCTGTCTTCTGAATAGCTGTATGTTCTGCCCACTCTGTGCGCCCCCAAAACTACTACTCTGGTTCAAGCTGCCATCACCTCTTGCCTGGATTGCTGTAGGGGTTTCTTAAATGGCCCTCTTACATCAGTGTTTGCCCCTTTCCATACAGCAGCAAGAATCTTTTACAGATGCAGATCTGATCACGTTCTGTCTCTGTGGAAGCCCGCTCATGGTGTCTCCTAAGATAAAGTTCACAACCCTTAATATGATCTATGAAATCTCATACGCTCTTGCCCCTGCTGGTATCTTTGAGACAAGATGCTGTACTCTGAGTCTTGGCACATGCTGTTCTTTCCTCACTCCCCTATACTGTCTCAGTTTAAGGGAACACCTCAGTAATCACTTCTATGCCATCCTCTGTGTTCCTTGAGTACATACCATACTTGTAATTCTTTACTTGATGTCTGTTTCTTCCACTCAAGATTTAGATCCAAAAAGGTGAGGATCAAGTCTGAGTTGTTCATCATTTTAGCCCTGATCCCCAGGCAGGGTGCTTGACACATTGTGAATGCTCAGTAAATATCTGTTAGATGAATGAAAAATAAATAAATGAAACAAACAAGTGAGTGAATGACTGATCTGAATGTCACTCAAAATACTTTTGGTGTTGAGTTATTCTAACAATCTGAGCTTGAAAAAAATAAAATTATGAAAATTTGAGCACAAAGGGGTGGTGCTTTTTAAAAGTTAGTTTGAAAGTATCATCAACAGTTTTTTCTACCCGGGTTGAAATTGATTTGGCAATATATGAATGCATATAGAAAGAATCTTTCAGGAGAGGAAATGTGAACATATTGGTAAGCCTTGAACAAGTGGAAAAGATTCTTTATGAAAACATATAGGGAATGTAAAATCTAGACAGATGTTTTTTCTTGTACTCAGATGCTACAACATATCTAAACAACTCTCTAACCATTTAAAGGCTACTCCAACATTGTAACTTTACACTCAACAGAAATTTTCTTATAAAGGATGAAGCAAAACCAAGAAGTAGACACACACACACACACACACACACACACACACACACACACACGTCAAAAAACAAGACAAACAGCTGTCATAAAGCTCAAAGCCTATGTATACTCAAAGTCTTCACTCCAAATTTTCTTGCTTTTAATTTTCATACAGTATCAAACCTATTCACTCTGTTATTAATATATCATTTCTGAGGCCACAGTAAATTAAAACCCTCAATTGAGAACAGTTCAGTAGCCCCCCAATACCAATGGTGGTAATGGCCTAGTGGGGTCATCTCCCCCTCCTGCAGGCTCCTGTGGACCTTTGCTTCTGTGAACATACTAACCACGTTCGCCTGTTGGCACCATTATGCTTTAAAAAAGTCTTATCCCATTCATGATCATAAGTTTCTTAAAGAAAGACTTGGGCTTTTCACACAGCTGTCAGAGTACTGCACAAAACCATGTCATAGTTGATATTCATAATCAAAACGAAGCAAAGCAAGTCTGAGTCATCAAGAAAAAATTAAATTATGTTTAATATTGTTTGAAGCACCTAGGATGAAGAATTATATTTTAGAAATATTTTTATCCCAAATAATGAAAGTAAAAAGCTTTTCTTCTAAAAGAGGCGAATACAAAGTTACTACTACTGCTTTCTAGAGCTACTCATACCCCAGGAGTGTCCCACAGCTGAAGTTTTACTATTTCCTCTTTCTAATTCTAGTGATGTATCATTTGCAAACCTTTTAAACTCACCCTACCCCAGAGCAGCCTGTGAGGAAGGGAGGGTAAATATTCCCACTTTACAAATAAAAAGCTGAAGCCATTGCTTAAATTATTACCTCAACATTGCAGTTATTACGGGTGACGATGGTACTAGGCTGGTTCAGGGTACATTTAGCTATAAAAATAATGTAGCATTGTGATAAAATCACAGGCTTTATAGTCAGAATGGTCTGGGTTTTGCTCACATACTGAGTAACAATGAGCAATATGCTTAATCTCTTTAGACGAGGGTAGTTTCTTTTTTATTGATACATATTTGTACATATTTAGAGGTACATGTGCAATTTTGTTACATGCATAGAATGTGTAATGATCAAGTCAGGGTATTTAGGGTATCCATCACCTTGAGTATATATCATTTCTAGGTGTTGGGAACATTTCAAGTCCTCTTTTCTAGCTGTTTTGAAATATAAAATACATTGTTTTTGATTATAGTCATCCTGTTCCACTGTTGAACATTAGAATGTATTCCTTCCATCTATGTGTTTGTACCCGTTAACCAACCTCTCATCATTCCTCTGCCCTTCTCTCACACACCCTTCTGAGTCTCTAGTGTCTATCATTCTACTCTCTACCTCTATAAGATCAACATTTTTAGCTCCCATGTCTGAGTGAGAACATGCAATATTTTTCTTTCTGTACCTGGCTTATTTCACTTAACATAATGGCCTCCAGTTCCATCCATGTTGCTGCAAATGACATGATTTCATTCTTTTTATGGCTGGATAGCATTCCATTGTGTATCTATACCACATTTTCTCTATCCGTTCATCTGTTGATGGACACTTAGATTTATTCCATATCTTTGCTATTGTGAATAATGCTGCAATAAACATGAGGGTGCAGGTATCTTTTTGATATACTGATTACTTTCCCTTTGCATAAATACCCAGTAGAGGGATTACTAGGTCATATGTTAGATCTATTTTTAGTTTTTTGAGAAATCTCTGTACTGTTTTTCATAGTGGTTGTACTAATGTACATTGCACTAACATGTATAACATGTACATGTAACATGTAATTTACATTCGCCACATCCTCCCTAGCATCTGTTACTTTTTCGTCTAGATGAGGGCAAATCTGATCAATTATTAGTCATGTGATATTATCACATATCAACGTGGCAACGTATGCACTGGAGTCACAAGAGGGAATCTTTGAAGAATCAGAGCTAATTGGATTTCTCTTGGATCCTAAAGCTAGAGGATCAAGCATTAAACAAAAAAAAAGCATTTATGTAGTGATACCACCTATCTTAGTCTGTTCTTTCTGCTCTAACAATATACCACAGACTGGGTAATTTATAAACAACAAAAATGTTTTTCTCATATCTCTGGAGGCTGAGAAGTCCAAGATCAAGGTGCCAGCAGATTCAGTGTCTGGCAAAGTCTTGCTCTCTGTTTCCAAGATGGTGCCATGTTGCTGCATCTTCACGTGGCAGAAGGTGGGAGGACAAAAGGGATGAAGGCCGTGCGTAGCCTCTTTTATAAGGGCACTAATCCTATCCATGAGGCAGGGAGCCCTCCTGACCTAATCACCCCCTAAAGGCCTCCCCTCTTAATATTATCACATTAGTGATTAAGTTTCAACATATGAATTTTGGGAAGACACATTCAGGCCATAGCACCACCTTTCTGTATTTTAGTAATTTATTTTAACCCCTCTTTCATTTCTTTGTATATAACATTGGAATGATACTAGTACCTACCTGTATCAGTCAGAATAAGTTATGTGCAATAGCAAACAACACCCAAATCTGAGAGATTTAAAACAAAGAAATACAAACATGTATTTCACACTCATTTATGTCTGTTGTGATTTGGGCAGTAGCTCCTTACATCATCCTTATATACAAGCCTGAGATGATTAACTCTTTGCCATCTGCAAGGTTGTTGGTATCCATGGCAAGGGGAAAGGATCCTGACTTATCACACATTGACTCCTAAATGTTTATGCCAGGAAGGGACACAAATCTCTCCACTCACATTTCATTAACCAAAGCTAGTCACTTCTCTATGCCTAATTTCATGGGGATAGGAAATTGCAATCTAACACAATGAACCTATGGGCCCAGAAGGAGAACTAGAATATTGGTGAATAGCCCCAATAACTGCTACCTGGCCTTATTAGGATTTCTGGGAGGCCTCATTAAGTTTGTGAATGTCAAACAGTAAGCACAGTGCCTGATAGCTTACAAGAACTAAGTAAATGTTAGGAATTGTTATGACTTACTTTGGTTATAAACTTTATTAATAACAATGACTTGGAGCTTACTTTAGCTTGTTGCATGTAGTGTCACTTTGGAGTATGAAACTTCTGAAGTAGAGCCTGTGTTTAGCAAAAAAAACATACAGGGCATAATTTTTACCCTTGCATGACAGAAATGTTGAGTGTACTACACAGACACAGCATAATGAAATGGTTGAGGGACTCAGATGACTTGGGTATAATGATAGTTAGTTATTATTTTATATCCAGATGGGAAATTTGTGATTTATAAACTTCTAAAGAACAAAAAGGATTGGACTTACACATATCATCGTATGGACCCAAGTTCATTATTTTGGAGTGTACAACCCTGTTTCTGCATGTTCCTTTGCACAGTGTTAAGCTGAAAACCCCATGGTTCTTCGGGTGCCTCAAATACTCTGCTTGTGGCTCATGGATTCTGTGGTTTCTTCAAGGTAAATAGCAGGTCAGATCATAGGCAATGAAATTCAAGCAAAAATAAGGTTTCTTGGTTTTAAGAGTCCACTTTATTCACCCTTTTTCTCCTGAGAAGAGATTTTTCTCATACCTATTTCTTCACTCTCTTTTTCCTTCTAAACAGAAAAACATTGATCATTGTGATTGATTGATTGATGGTTGGTTGATTACATTTTATCACAGAGGACTTTGAATATGTTACTTCAGTTGGCATTTTTGTCTTAATGTACTATTCCAGCCTATGAGCTCCTCTGGGGTGAAGATTCTGTCATTCAATTAGCCTTGGGGCCTCAGTGCCCGGCAATGTCTATAACTTGGTCTTCGAGTAACAGTGAATGAAGAACTGAATGAATGTGCAAGAAGAAAGCATTGCTCCCATTTAGAGGAATTCCAGGCATAGGGAGAACACTGGGGACATTTTCTCATTGCTGGGCCCCCTGAAATCCTCTGTATATGGCCTTTTCCTTCCTACTCATTTCTTCTTCTATTTTCATGGCTAGACCATGACCACTGGGGAAGCACTGAGAAGTCTGCCTGATCCCACAGCTGGAGATGGTTGCCTCAAGCCATATTTCTTTAATGATAGAATTCCTTTCCCCACCTCCCCCAAGTCTCCCCAAAAGAATCCTTCCTGTTTTAGAAGAAATGACATCAGCAGTCCCCTCCCCTTCATCTGAGCAGAGGCTGGACCTGCGCCGGAAATTCTTCCAGCTCTGGGACTCAAACGTCAGTAGGTGTCCAAGTCACCTGGAAGGCTTATCAAAACAGTTTCCTGGACATGCTTGGTCCAGGGTTTCTGATTCATTTAGGGGAAGTGGGCCCAAGAATTTGCATTTCTGATAAGCTTGAAGGTTATACCAGTGTTGCTGGCCCGAGGAAACTACTTTGGGCAGCGTTACTCCATCTGAACTCCTCTCGGTCTCCTCCCTTCTTATGTCCCAAGAATTTCTGATGCTAATTTCTTTTCAGGCATTGGTTTTGCTTAGTTTTTTTTGCTTGTTGTTGTTTTTTAGTCGAAATGATATATATTTAGGGTGCACAGCATGATGTTTTGATCTACATATACATATACCTAATAAACTGATTACTATAGTCAACCTAATTATCATATCCATTTCTTCACATGGTTACCCTTG